>JAHWFO010081735.1:2475524-2542292 GCA_023313115.1 Rhysida immarginata
TAATAAACCATTAGAATCGTACGCGATTGACTGAATCACCCTGTACAATTTACAATATATTCTTAAATTGAATACAAGAACTGCGTCTACGAATCATCGAATCATAAATATAAACTATGTCATCGTAATAGCGAATTTGATTGGCCGTATCAATTATCCGTTGGAGTAACTGTTCACGAGTACTGATTGCAACGCTGTAGATTAGCTGCTTTAGGGGCTACCCCAAAGGTAAAATTCTAAAGGATTTAGATCAGGAGACCTCGGAGGCGAAGTGATGGGACCACCTCGACCAATCCATATGTTGAGATAATCCATAAAATATGTTGGAAATATTTTATTCAATAATTAACTTTGAATTTTCAACAAACAAGTGATTGTCAATGGCTTTCTATGTGCTCTGCCTTGGGCTTTGCTTTTCCAATTGACGCCTACCAGTTTGCTGATTCGTTGCTCCATCTTATATGGTGATCTCCTAACATTTCGAGTCTGGCTATAGTCCTTCTGTTGTTTAGTCTTCCGGAAAAGTATCCGGCTCATTTCTGTTTGAGTTATTTAAACCGCTTTATGACGTCGAACACTTTTGTTTTTGCTCGAATTCAAGTGATTCTTCTTTTGTGATACCTAGCCTACATTGTTCCTTGCTTCTTCAGGTGGTTTGTAGTCATTGGATGGTTTTCTGTTTTTTATTGTTTTGCTCCATAAGCGAGGGCTGCTAGAATACGATGATTCAAGACTTCCATTTTCATGGCACTTTTAAGGATTAAACTATTTTTTCCGAAATTGCTTCATCTTGTACTGATTCCTGTGTTAATTTCGTTCCTAACACTTCCATCCTTTGTGATTTCTTGACCAAGATACACGGAACTTTGTACATCGATTTTAGTGCCGTTGTTCGCGATTTGTTTCTTCGTTGCAAACTTGTTGAATATAACTTATGTACACAATCGTACATACTCTCTTATGTTTTTAAATTAGATGTTAGTTATTGTTAGTTCATAATATTGCCTATGTGTTTGTTTGCCTATTTGCTACTACACCAATAGAACTTAGGTCTGTTGTAATTTTGCACCTAATTGGAACACGATCTATGTTCATATAAGAATTTTACTCAACCTGACCTCCCCAACAAAATGCCAAAGTTTGTTACACTCATTGTGAATCACCCTGTATATAGGGCTGCACCACTTAACATATTAATTGCCATAAATTTCCAAAAAATACAGAATCATTACCGAAGCGTTTGAGACATAATTAGCCCCTATCTTTTCGATGGTGGAATATATGTGTTTTTTATTTCTTTTTCTCTCTCCATTCTCCTCATCTCTAACCCTAACTGATGGCACATCGTGGGATTTTTCACATTTTTATTTTTTCCCGTCCCCTGCAATTTCCTAAGGCAAAAGACTGAGGGTAATGTTCAGTTCTTGCAGCACCATCCTCCCATCCTCCCTCCTTCCTTTCCATCCCTCACCCAACATTCTCTCTTTTCCTTTCCCTAGCGCCTTTTCTCCTCTCCTTCAACCCCCCCTCACTCCCACCGCACACACACACTTACACAGACACACACTCGATGATCTCCGTTGCCTTCCATCTCATCCCGTATGGTTGTTGCTAAGCACCTGGTGGCTGATGGTCGTGTGGCAATCTTTCTGCAAAGTAATTATCTTGGCGATGGGCCTCTCCCCCGCATCGGACTAGCTCATTACAAAAATTGTAGGGGGAACAAGTCTCGCGAGTTGAGTTATCCTGGGTCCGAGAACACCCTCATTTTTTTCTATAAAAGACACTAGACGTTTTTTTATTCTTTGGAGATTTTTTTGTGTGAAGTGCGTGAGAGTGGAGGTAAGAGAGAAATTGGAAGCCTAAGAAAAAATGAGTGGAGATTCTGTTTTTATTGCTAAACTTCAATGTCATAGTTGAGTGTTTCTCTTGTACGTAAATTTGATCCTACAATTGAGCTGAAAAAAATTTCAGGATGCAAGGTTCGTTTTCGTGATAATTGGGATGAAGCGCGGTAAAAGTTGTTGGGCCTGCCATCCGAGAAGGAAATAGAAGAGCCCGTCCTCGTTGATGTAAATTCTTAATTAACTGAAGGTCTAGAATTAAAAGATTGAATTATACTTTTTTTAAAAATCGTTTATTAACTACTTCAGTCAAAATCTATAAAGGCCTTGTAGAAAAGTTTTAAGATTTGCCTTAGAATGCTGGCAGAGTCTGAATCTATTTTAATAAAACATTGGATAAAATTATTAAATAAATGCTCCGTCATGTTGGAGGAATTAATTTGTAAATATAAAGCAGGAAGCGAAAGGAAAAAAAAATTCCTCGACTGGGATCGAGAAATTTCAGATTTTTATATTTTACATGATGATCACAAAAAGTGTATCTGAATAAGAAATGCGAACAATGTCCGTTTTATTATTATTAACAAATAATACATATTCAAACCACACCGTTAAATTTAATTGCATCTAATGGGCTCAGTATAGATTCCTTGTTTCTGTCCCACGCATGGATAAAATATAGGGAACGTTCTCATCAGATACACCTTTTATGACCACCCTGTAGATTCTATTCCTATTTACAATGTAATTCTTACGCCGATAGAACGACAATCGCTCAAAGTTTTTTTTAGGCTTATTGGCCCAATGAAACGCGAGGATATTTTGGTGAAATTTTGTACAATCAAGAAGCTGACACAGGAAGATTTAATACCATGTGAATTTTTCTTGTTAGGATTATTGTAGAATACTCTTTTGGTGCCCCACTTCTTGCTAATCTTCAGAAAGCGTATCACCGTCATTGTAACACTGTTCGATCATGATATGCTGGATTATCGGATACATGTCTGCCGTATCAGTAAAAATGGATACAAATTGAACACTGGATAAGTTACCTCTATTTCAGTGCAATGAAATGCTATCTATAGTGTAGTTTGATTGTGGTAACTTTCTAAATGGACTTAATATTACTTTTGATTTTAGAAGGTAAACGCACTAGTAATTTACACTGTAAGCCAAAAAAAAAAAAAGTGGGCTTGCTCTAAAAATCACATTTCTATTGATTTACTGATTTAAATATATTTGCGTCTTTTAGTTCATTTCTAAAGGAATATAATCGTTTAATCAATTACACAGGACAATAAAAAATAACTTTTTGAAGACATCTTTAACATTAAGACCTGATTCTTATGCTTTTTTGTGCTGAATCAGTATCTGACCTCAGTTTTTTTTCTGTCACCCACAGATTTTTTGTTTTTTAATGAACCATTTTAAAGTATTCATAGTTTGGGGCCTGATAAATTTTCTTGTGGCCCAACAAAATATGGATACTTTAACATTGCAGCAGAGGATCATGCAAAACAAAATCGGTCATCTGGAGATTTGAGCCACAATGATGCCATATTTTCTTATTGCACATAAGCGGCGCTAATTAGCGCTGTCATAGACGTAATTTTGAATAGTGATATGGAAATCTTATATATATTTCAACAGTTTAAAGCGTGAAATATGAACTACTAATGAAAAATAAACTTTATTAAAATTACAACTATTTTTATGTGGAAAACATTGTAAACTCACTTGCGACAGATTGTCATGCCAGTTGTCGTGACTACAAAGATGTGCTTCTCGTTATATTTGAATTGAGTATGAATTAGAACGCTTTCGTGGTTTGGTTTTATTACTTCACTAGCTAATATCCCCGGCATTGTTAGGTTTCTTTGTTTGTTTGAAATTTCTTTGTTTGGAAAACCGAAAAGAATTCTTTAAAATGCTTGCATTGGAATGTGTCCAAAGTCGTTTAGGAAAATTCGACATTACGTCCTTAACATTTTAGAATATCTAAACAAGGTTATGAGATTTGAATTATTTCTATCTTTATTGAAAGGTATTTCATAGATGGTTTGAGGGAGTTAAGGAACTCTGATTATAGTTATATCATAGTTATTAGAAGTTAATGCTTGGTCAACTGCGCCACAAAAGGCCATTACCGTCGAAGTCTAGTACCAGATGGTACAAACAGACAATGTAATCTATCTTCAATATATTTTGAAGCTGAATTGATGTAAATTTTTTGAAAAATTGAAAAACAATTATTTAACTTTACATAATCAAAAAGTTAAATTTAGGGAATGTAAAATATAGAAGACAGTCTTACAATTCAGAATATTTTCAAAAAATATTCTTAATGTCCATAAACATCTTTTTTGACATTAAATGCTTTTTTTTAATAAACTTGTTAATCAATAATCTCATGAAAGGCAAAAAATGAAAAATTCAATCTTAAAAAAATATTAAAAAATTCAATAAAATTATCTTAATGATAACCCAGAGTTGAATTCATATTAAGCTGGCGTAGTAGCCGAGAGCGTTAAGGTGCAGGCTTGTCGCTCTCCAGACCAGAGAGTCGCGGGTTCGAATCACCGCTGAAGAGAGATGTTTGTTCTTAGCCGTTTTATCATTAAGAAGCTTGGAGGACCAAGCAAAGCCTCAATGGGCTGTTTCCTTGCTAGGTTAGATTTCAAATAGATCCTGGGGCAACACCTCCTAGACAGAAGGCCTGAAAACGGAAAAGTCATACATTGTTATAATCTATCCAAGTTGGAGTTGGCGTGTCCAGTTAAACTTTCGTTGGACAGAGTATAGATCATCATTAGTCGACCAAATTTAGGGATTATTATTGGTAGAAATAGGATTAACAATGGTCGACTAATGATGATGTAACAATGTATGATGTTTCCGTTATCAGGCCTTTTGTCTAGGTGGTGTTGCCCCAACCAACACCACCTCTACTCAAAGCCTGAGCGCGAAAATTTCATACATTGTTACATCATCATAAAAAGTCATCTTTAATCGCATTTCTACCAATAATAAGCTCTAAATTATGACTTCGTATCATGATGTAAGAATGTATGACGTTTCCGCGCTCAGGCTTTCTTTTTAGGTGGTGTTGCCCCAGCACGGAAAAGTTACCTGACCATATTAGTCCGGCCAACAATCCAATCTTCATTTTTCCAGCAAAGGAAGAAATACTGATAGTTAAAATCCAAAGATGGAAACAATGAACTCGGACTATTATGGTCAGGTGACTTTTTCGCGCTGGGGCAACACCACCTCTACTCAAAGCCTGAGCGCGAAAATTTCATATATTGTTACATCATCATACGGAGTCATAATTTAGAGCTTATTATTGGTAGAAATGCGATTAAAGATGACTACGAGGCCGACGAGATAACAAGGCCTGGAAGCGAAAAAGTCACCTGACCATCGGGGGTCTAGCAACAATCCAACCTTCATTGTCTCCATCTTGGATGTTAACAATCAATGTTTTTCCGTTTGTTGGTTCAAATAAAAGCAAAATACTCGGCAGGCTTGTTGCTGATGCGCAGGTCTTTCACTCTCGCAACCAGCCAGTTGCGGGTTCGAAACCTGCTAGAGGCATGGACGTTTGTGTCTGTCCTTTATTATAAAAACGCCGTATTGGACTTTTGGGGGACAATCCGAGGGTTGTTTAGATTATTATTAAAAACACAGTTAAGCTGAGTTACCAATTCTGAGTGCTAATTTGGCCGAAGCTGGACAGTGTTCAACGGGATTCACCTAGTAATTTTTGAAATTTTTCGAGAGTACCTTTTTCGAGAGGTAATTTATCGAGATTTTGCTCCCGTATACTGCTTGTCAGATTTCATTTTTATTTTCACCAATAAATCGAAACAAAATAATGAAGTTACAATATAGTTACCTGACTAGCCTATTTAAAATGAATTATGACTAGCCTCATCGCATCGGATAACTGTTCTAGCTATGATCATTATAGTAAAAAGTGATTGTAAAAATCAGCTAACAGAAAATCGTTATTACCAAACGCTTTTTCTATTACAGAGCCCATTTATCACTGTGATTTGTTTTGGCTGGCAGCGGATATAGCTCCCCTACCCGAAACAAAAAACGTGTTAGTTAGTAGATACTTCCGGTTAGCAAGAAAATAAAAACTGGCGAGATAAAGCTTTTACTGTAGTGCTCATTTGAATTTTTATGTAACATTCACAGCACCATAGTTCCTGCTTTAATTATCGATTTTTTTTTATCCTCCCTTCGCCACCACCGGCCTGTCTCATAAAACCAAAAAGGGATTTAAAATAGTGACATATGTTTTTTTTCTAGATATGATTGGAGGAAAAAGATAAACTAGGATAATAATAATGATGATGTTTGATAAGATATATGGCTTTTAAATTTCCTTGAGAATGGTTATCGATAATCGGAAGGTTGGAGAAGTGGGGGTGAGGGGGATGTGAGGAAGGAATTCTCTTTTTCTCGTCGGTAGGTTTCGCTCGGCTTCATTTCTGGACATTTGCGATCGATAATTGTTTCGGTAATGAACTGAACCTTGCGGGTTCAAATGAATGTAATTAAGCGTTGATTACATGCGAGGCACTCGGACTTTGAAAAATGTTACTCTAGCGTGATGTCCGATGCAAGTGTTTTGCTTTAATGATAGGCTCGGATCGCCGGGGCTCCCAAATAATCGCCGGGTGTTGTTGATGTTCGCCCCGCGACGATGCTCCAGCTCCGACTTCCTGCGGAGATTCATCATCCACGCATGGGACTGTGTAATCAATGCCAGCTTCAAATGTCGAGCCATAAAGTCATCAGCATTGGAGGGAGGGAAAAGAGAGAGAGAGAAAAAAAGAGCAAAGACAAAAGGGAATTTAACAAAACGCGAAGAGGGGAAGGCCTGAAAAAGAGAAAGCGAGAAGGAAGGTTTATTAGGATAAATTAACATGAATTGCAATTGGAGAAATTCGATCTTTTAGAGGGATAACGATGAAATGAAACATAAAGTATTTTTGTAATTTTTTTTGTTACTCTTTAATGCGTAAATAGCGAAATGCCATTATAGTGTCGCATAAGAGTAAAATGTTCTGAAATGAGTTCGAATAAATTTTCTCGTTTATTTTTCGTAGTGCAGAATATTAATGCTTAAACGTGTGCACATCGTATATTTTAATATAATTTGTAATAACTGTGAAAAGAAAAAAATGTCATTTCTTTGAGGGGAATAAAGAGCGAAAAATGAGATGAACACTGATCTTTACTTTAAAAAAGCATTGGAACATTACTTACCGGTATTCATTGAGATCTGATGCATTCATGCATTTATATAAAGATATGTTCTTAACTAATTCTTGAAGAATTATAGTCACATGATGTTATTCGCTTAACATTCCTCACCTGTCACCTGAGAAATTTTTCATACTTGTACCTTATATACGTATAATCCATGGATTTTTATGTATGGAGACGTCTAAAATCTATTTATTGTCACGTGTAAACTTATAGCGCAGTGGAAAATTATGTGAACGCTAGCAAAGTAAATAACAGCATTGTAGACATATTAATTTTATTCACACCAACAACAATACAAAAATAAATAATGAAAAATAATGTAAATGCGTTTTAGCATTTTGCAAAAATGAAGAACTCCAGGAGGAATTCCGAGAGCATCCTCTAACACGAGGAATTGCTCACGTGAAGGGGCTTTAAGTGCCCCTTTTACAAGATCTGAAATTACGTCCTAGAAGGACGATTCACAAAAATTCTAGTGACTAAACACTGACTAATAAAATAACAAGAGCCGCAAAAGACGGCTTAACATCCACAAATACGTGAGATGAAAGTTATGAGAGCCGCAATAAATAAAACGGCACAGGACGCACTTTGTGCGCAAACCGTCGACTGTATGAGAAGAATTACGTCACAAAAGTATTCCTGACTTTGGCTCTAATGTTCTGACAAGTCGCATTAGGGAACGGCCCAAAAACTCCAAAAGTAAGCAGCTACGCACTGCGTTTGGTGAGAGGCCAGCTGATGCTGGACCTCTGATAATCAAAGAAGGCGCCCAAATCTTGAATAAGATATGCCTCTAAGCCCCACGGGGCTATCAGGAACCACACACCTGACTCCGGGTCCAAAGCTCCGCTGTCCCACGCTGCCGGACGTTGTAACGAGGGAATAGGTAGGCCGACGACCAAAACCAGATTACCCTCGACGAAGGGCTGTGGAGTGACGTATAGCTGCCAGAAGAAATGATGCCGAAAATTAGCCACCAGTGAACAATACCAAGAGGATTCCTCTATAGTTAGCTGGAAGTCTGTCTCAGCATTCAAGTCGAACCCCGGACGAGCTTCTCTCTCTTCAACGTTCGTTACCACGAAGGGTGCTCGCGCCGGCCGGTCGAACTCTGCTGCTTCCACAACTATACAACGAGAAAAATCATTAGTCGCACTCACTCGCACACCTTGCGATGAAACTCCTGTTGAATGCAGGTTTCCCTCGGTACGAGGAATGCTGTTCCTGGCACTAGACTTGTTGACCACTCTTCTACTTTTCCACAGCGCGGCAACATCTAGCTCGACGGAACACTCGCTTGCCATCAAGTTCACTGTCCTCGGGTATTCATCAGGAGCTCGAACCCCATGTCCTACCCGGTCGGCTGACTCGTGCACTCTCCTCGATCTCCAGCCACGCCCCCTCTCTCTCGCTATACACCTCTTTTTCCGCGAACTAACATCGCACCTACAAGTGGACTTTTTGCCCCGCCATCTATTGCCTCTCTTACGCGAAGAAACATTATTAATAATATTAACGTTATTAATAGAACTATCGCTGGCAATAGATGGCGCCTGAGGCTGCACGCTGGAAGCAGACGCTTTATTTTGGAGAAAACTATGAACGCGCTCACCGCTGCTCACAATGCTTTGTGACATTTATTATTCCATTCCTGTTCATGACATTGAGGATCTTCAATAGAGAGTGGAAGACGGGTGCCAGCAAATTAGGTGTACACCAGGAATTTTTGAACGTGCGAGGAAGTCCTGGATCCGATGAGCTCAGCAGTGCATTGCCACTCGTGGACGTCATTTTGAACATTTGCTATGTTTGTATGTATTGATTCTTCATTGCGCTTTTCATTGTTACTCATTTATCCTGCCTGAAATTAAATGATTGTTAATCATGCGAACTAAATAAAAAACCTATGAACTCATGTCAGTTGACGTTTCTTAATAGAAACTTTTTTTTAGGTGTACAAACGGACTACGTATAGCCAGCCCCAATATTTTTGTTACACTCTGAATATTAAAGATTGTTATTAATGCATTTGACATATGCTGAAATAGGCATTTCATACAATACATAAACACGATTTCAAATGGCGTCCGGAGATTATACAGCACGTTTTCAAGGTCCTTTTAAGTTTTAAGTTATAAATACATAAACTGGTTAATAAATTCGAAACATGTGTGAGACATATATACATCTTTATGTTTTAATCCTTTTTTAAGCAAAATATTTGATGTCATGTGACTCAATGTTTATTACCAAGGAGGAGTTGGGTGAGTAACCATAGAACTTGGAACGCGGAACATGGGGGAAACTATAAGCGTTTAATTGTTGGTGCCTGTCAAGCTGGAGTCACGATTGAAACAAAGTTAACCGGATTCTCAAAAACTGTGATATCCAGGGTATTCAATCATTGGAAAAATGACCCCCAGTCTTTGTTTAAAAGGGATAACTGTGGCTCAAAGATAATCAATAATCATGAGGGAGATCGCCATCGTTTAAAATAGGACATCCACTGTGCAACAAGATAACGACAATCTTGGCCCATATCTGGTAGACCTATGAGTCGGGAATTGAAGCGGACCCAAATCGGCACTCTAAATACGGAAACTCCTGATTTGGATCGGCACTCTAAATACGGAAACTTCTGATTTCTGCAAGAACAGGAAAATTCCTCTATAGTGGTGTCTGGAACGCGTGACCGGACACGTGAAGACTGGAAGAAGGTTTATGTGGTCTGATAAATCATGATCTGATGTTAATTTGTACCGAATCATGATTATTTGGGTTTGGCGGGAACCTTATGAAGTAATGGATCCAGCATGCCTCATCGAGACAACTTTAGGATCTTATAGTGGTATGATGGCATGAAACTGATCCCTTAATATTCGTATGAGATCGTATGCGTTCCACGGGCTTTCTGAAGATTGTTGCCAACCAAGTCCGCACTTCAGTGTTGCATTTTTATCCTGCTTGTGACGGCTTCTTCATAGCCGACAATACTAATGTTTAAGAATGATGGACTGGTTGGTTTATCAATGCTTTAAGGAGCACAAAGATGATTTCCGTCATTTATCCAGGTTCCCTCAGAGTCAAGATCTCAGCTTCATGGAGAATGTTTGGGCAGGAAGATCTTCCTACAAATCTGCGAGAAGTAGGGAATGTTTGGTGATAGCCTGGTCTTCCGTTTTTCTTCAGCACGTTACTGGCTCCAAGCGAACTCGCATACATGCTGTAATTCAGGCCACAGGAGGTCCGATAAAATAGCATAAAGGTGTTTCTAATTCATTGGTGTTGGTTATCTTCTTTTCTAATGCAGATTAAAATATGATGCTATATATAGCGTATTTAAGCTTTGATTAGAAAAATAGATTAATGAATCAATTAGTTTTTTAAATTTTGTTCCCTTCCGTGTTCCATTGTTATTCATTAAAGGAGGTCCATTACTCCACCTAGTCATTGGTGATGGATGATGCGGACCATGAGGACACTCAGAGGAGGTGTTAAATGTGGCCGCTGTCTTCCAGAGCTAACACCTCATAACGAGTCATAACAGCATGCAGTTGATCGGAAGACATGTTCCAGTTCCATACATGGAAGACTTGGCGCCCTTCAATTCTGTCAATGAATGAATGCCTCCACGATAGACAGCGCTTTTGAGATAAATCTTAAACGAAAAATCGCATGAGGATATATCGGATGAACGGGGTGGCCACGTTGTTGGGAACGCACGGCTGCTGACTCTCTTATCGGAGAAATGTTGTCGCAGTAACTGTTGAACGTGTAGGAGTGCATCGCCTTGTTGAAAGGAGATTGGGTTAAGGCATCCTCTCTTTTGAATCGTGGGTAGGACTGCTGCAACATGGCCCGACACTGAGCTGCAGTCATTGTGCAGGTTCGTGGTCCGGTTGGTGTGACTTCCTCAAAGAAATACGGGCCCAGGAGAAAAATTGTAGTTAACCCTATCCATACCGTCACCTTTGGTAAATTTAACAGAACTTCATGATAATTCTGTGTTGCCCCGCGGCATTATATGTGTTCACTGTTCCGCACAAGTGGGAGTAGGCCTCGTCACTCCACAGGATAATGTCCGGCCACTGATCATCCACTTCTACATCGCCGGCTTGTAATTAGTGGAGGCGTTGGAGTTTATAGGGATAGGCACGCAATGATTTGCGCAATCATCTCCACATTTTTGTATACCCTAAATCTAGCTGTCTTGCTATGCCACAAGCACTGCACTTTCCGCTCGCATTCTTGATGATTGGTCAACTATCGTCAACAGCTTTTATTAATTGCGCAAACTGGTCAAACTGGAAAGCTTCCTGTGCCCCAAAACGTTGAACCATACGTCGCAGGCCACAAGATATCAGTGGACCTCGATTCAGTGACTTCTAACGCCGGTACTCAAAGCGCTGCGATAACATTCTCGTTGTTCAGATAAAACAACTTCAGTATTAAGGCGCAGTCTGGCCACGGCAACATCATTTGTGCCTATGAAATCTTTGGTCGGAATCACACATCCTTTCATACCGTTATGAAAATGAGGAACTTGTTGTTGATGGCAACACCAGATTTCGCCTTGGTGGTCTATTGGCAGGTGAATGAAGCTACTTATTGTTTTTACAATGTCCGTCTGTCTGTCCTTTTCATATTTCTACATTTCTGACGTACAAGATTGAAATTAGGAACGTAGCTTACCATAGTCATGTCTTACTTCACTCATTTACTTTAGCTTTGATTGGCCCAGTAGGCTCGGAGTTGCCGGGGTAAGAGTTAGCGGGGAACTTTTGGTCTATTTGGTATATAGGGATGTAAAGGAGAGAAATTCGGCGTGCATATTGCTCTAGGCAAGATCTACATTCCTATGAAGTTTAGACCCAATTGTCCCAGTCGGGTTGGAGTTGTGAAGGTAGCTGTTACGTGGTCTTTAGAACTATTAACGTTTTTAAATGGCAATATACGGTCTGTGATATGTCATTCGATTGGATATGACGAGAAATATACGAAGATAGAACTTATTTTCAATTTCTAAACACTACCTTCGAAAAAAAATCAATTAAAAATTCCGAATAAAAGAGGAAAAAAAATAGATGGACTCAGTGCTTCGTTACTTTCCTATACCCTCCTCAGTGTCTGAATAAGGATATTTTAATTTGGTTCACCTTGTATGTATGATTTTAATGTTTAAATTAAATTACACAGGCCAACAAAAGATAACTTTTTAAAAACTTTTTTAACGTTAAGAGCTGATTCTTATGCTTTTTTCGTGCTGAATCCATATCTGACCTCAGTTTTTTTTTCTATCACCCACAGATTTCTTGTTTTTCAGTGAAACATTTTAAATTATTCGGGGCAAAAATATAGATACTTTAACATCGCAGCCGCTTCTCTTCACATCCATTACTTAAAACATTGCAGTCTCTATGTGCATAACTTGGAAACGTGAGTGATAGAAAAAAATCTAAAAGAGATTCGGATTCAGCACACAAAAACCACACGAATAAGGCAAAACCTTTCAGAAAAGTTTTTTCATCGTTAACCTGTTATTATTGCTTCTCTGGAAATAAATAATAGTTGTTTGTTACTTGATAGTTATTCATTCCAAATTAGAGTCTACAATGAAATCAAATTTTAAGGTCTTACTACTCTACTTTATTTTTACCTTTAATCCAAATCTGACACTTTTATAACGAATCAGAGTATTGACGTCTATGCTAATTAACTTTTAGTCCCATGACCTCATTATGCATTAATGGATGCGCAAAAGAAAAAAATTCTTTTTCTAAGAATCAAGGCACATTCTAAGCAGGATTTCCATTCACTGAGGTTACTTGTCCTTATTGCAATTGAACCCATTCATTCAAAGATGGGAGCGATGAATACACTCTCATTACATTCGACAATTTCGCTGCGGTAGTTAATTGGATCTTCATATAGCTTTTACTGTATTCGGTCATCGAGAGTCTTATTCATTACTAAAGAAAAATGCGACATCTGTATCTCCTTTAATGTAAAACTTTTATCGGGGTATTTCCTCATGAAGCATTCAAATGAACTGATAATACACGCGTAACGAAACCTTCAGTGTTCGCAGACGTTTACACATTTATTAATTGATGATATAATTGTCCAGTAACTTCATGATGGCTTGCCTGTTAAAATTACACACGTTGGCCAATGAATTAGAAACATATCTAATACTGAATTTGATAAACATAAGGGGAAAAGGACTTAAATGACTTCGAAAAGGAGTTCGTTGTTGGTGCTCGTCTATCTGGACATTGTTGCCGATCAAGTCCATCCTGGTAGTGAAGGCTTTTTCATGGACGACAGTGTAACTGTTTACTGCACACAATTAGATCAGCAGTGATTTAGCAATCATGAAGATGATTTCCGTCATTTTTTTTCTGGCTACCCCAGAGCTCCGATGTCAATCCCATAGGCATTTTGGGACATATTGGAATGTTAAACACATGAAACATGTAACCCATGTGTGTACTGACGAGGTATTAGCTTCTGATTAGTGATATACGAAGCTTTAAAATTGATTTGCTCCTTGATCCTCTAAAACTGAAAGACTTATCTCTATGCATAATCACACTTGATAAGGATGATTTCCAAATAATTATAGATTACTGACCCGGAACTCGTAAAACCATCGACTATTTTAAAACAGTCTCTGCAGAAGAAGATATGAGCAGGAGTTCAATCCCTTCGGGATCTGTTGCGCTCGCTTTTAATGTATTGTTTTGTGGGGGGATCTTCATTGTTAGCAGGGAAATTAATGAACATTCTCCGAGAGAGTCTCACAGATAGTTCACCCACTGTCCCATTGATCACACGCATCCTTATGAATGGGACTGGATTGCTTTGCACAGCCTCGGATGCCCGTTATTATTTGCTGACAACAGTGATTCTCTCTTAGAATTCTCCATTGCAATCCATCGCTCGACATAAAGGATGGATTCTTTGTATTGTTGTAACCGTCCGACACGGCTCCTGATGCATCTCCTGTCAAAGACAATGGGCCGGCGCCCGCCATTAGCGTACGTGTGCGAGAGGGTGTTACAACGGAGGCCCCCAAGTGGAGATAGGAAGCGGAGGGTGAACTGAAGAAGGAAAAAGGAGAAAGGGAGGAGGCAGCCAATGTCTCTTTGAGTAATAAATCTGTCGTTTTGCTATGCAGGAAGTCTTACAATTTATGCCCCTCGTGGGTCGTACATCAAGGGTTATCAAATTCCTTCTCTGTTCCCGATGATGGAGAATTGTTTTTATATCCCGGCCACTTCATCTCCGTTGATTATAAATTATCTTGGAATTATATAAAATGTCGTCAAAAGTATTCCTCGTGATAAATCAATGATATTTAATTCATCAAGAGAATATGAACGAATTTTTTTTGTTTAAGGTAATAAAAAAAAATTAAAATCGTGCAAAAAGTGGAAAGACATACTCATTGTCATACAAATAAAGGAGAAGGAAGTGACATTCAAAAATTTGTTGGCACTCTAATTTGGATCAAATCCATTGCATTTTTTACGTTCTATGAAGCTCACATTTTCAGCTTCTCTATTCGGCATCACGTCAGAAATGCTGAAGTGTGGAAGTAGAAAGCCGTGGAACTTTTTTTAAACTTTAATGGATGAAGGGTTCTGTACAGAACAACTGGAATAAGGCAGTGTATAATCACTAATGAATTCGAAACATCGGTTCAATATGCTGTTGGGCCTCTGGCAGCCTCAATGGCACCACGTGTACAGATAGGCATCGATTATGTGAGATGCTGCAGTGCATTCAGGTCAAGCGATGCCGATACATTCATCGAAGAAACCTATAGCTGCTCTAAAGTTGACGGAAGAAGATGCTGCTGACAGATGGGTTTCTCCAACAAATCCCAAACATGCTCTGTGGACTTTAAGATCCCGGCTCTGTGGAGGGCGGGGTAGATGGTGGAAGTCATTGTCATGCTCACAGAAAGTAATACTGAATAACTCTTTGCACGATTGACCGTAGTATTGTCTTCCATGTAGGATCCGTCACAAGCAGGAAAAAGTGCAACATCACAGGACGGGCTTGATCGGCAACAACATTTAGGTCTCTTTGGATCTCATCCGGTCTTCAAGAATATCCGTACCGAACCAACAAAACATACACCATACCATGCCTTCCCGCCAGGATTTTGAATTGTTGAAATAAGCCAAGGTAGGTCCATTGCTTCATCGGCCTGCCGCCACACTCTCTGTCGGGCATCGATACAGAATAATGTGAATCGTTCGAGTCACCTGTTGGGTTATGTTTGGTTAGGTTAGGTTAGGCTCGACCCAACCATGCCATTCCTTACATCAATGCAAGCGAATTTTTCGGTTCTTCGTTGAAATAAGAAGCTTCCGCACAGGCTCGCCATCTATATTCTCTTTAATTCCCTGCGTATTGTTCTATTGCAGAGTATGAGTTGAGACGATCCTCTGTTGAAGTCTTCCGTCAATTGCTGCACAGACCTTCATTGTCGCTGTATATACCTTCTGAGACACTATCGATCACGATTGTTTTTGAGTCACACTATAGATGTTGGGACAAATATTGCGGTTCTGCCTCCACGAATCGCCATACTTTAGAGACTTCACTTTTCGAGATAGCGATCAGCTGTGCCGTCTTATCTATCGTGGCACCTGTTGGTCGGGCTTCCACAATAACGAGTTTTTGACAGGCCTTTCGTTTTTCCTATTCTGCGCAACTACTACCGACATTACACGCTGATATGAGTAGAGACTGCGTGTTCAACTCACGTGACTTAGGTAGTTCATGCCCTGTAGTTACGGCGCGAGGGATTTATACTTATGAGTGTAAAAATTATAATTCAGTCAACCTAAGTTTCTAGTCGCAACTGTAATAGATTTAGTCAATAAAAATTAATTTGTGGGTAGTGTATTGGTTAATGTTCACAGATAGGTGACACCTAATAAAACATATAAAGGGTCGAAAGAAGGACGTCAGTGAGTGACAGAAGGTTGTATTTGCATTATTTGTATCGGAATTAGCTAGTTTTGCAGGTGTATCGACCAGGGCTGTACAACGAGTCTACAACAATTTTGTCCTACACAAGTAGCGGTCTTCGTAACTGTGGTTGACGAAAGATGCTCATAGGCAGCGACCACCGAGGTGTTGCACGCATAACAATACGAAATCGCTTTCAAATCAAGCACGAATTGCTACAAACTGTCAACGCAGGTGAGAACATCAATCGATTTCAGAGCGTTCAAAAATGGCTGTGTAAGAGAATGTTATTACCAACTCTAACATGTGGAAGCGGAATTTGGGTGTTGTACGAGAAGCATTATAAACTTTGGGTGCTGTGGAAATGAAGTATATTTAAGATGTATGCCTGGTGTGAATAGATGGGACTACGTTGCGAATGATAAGGTAAGAGTTATGTGTGGAGTAAAGAGAAATGTAGTGGATGTAATCCTTAAGTCTGTTTCGAAATGACTGATGAGCGGCCGATTAAACGACTGTATGCTGGCCATTGTGGTTGGGAAATGGGAGCGGAGGGCGAAAGAAAATGTGGCAGGATCAAATAGAGGCCTTTTGAAGAAATGAATAAAGGGTGAATTTTTATCAAGAAAAGAATGACAGTGGACGAAGCACGAATTGTATGTAGAGAATGGGATGTGCGGCATCGTTTAATTGTAATGATTTTCTTTCCTTTTATATGCTCCTACCCTTGTTGTTCTTCTTCTTGTTGTTGTTACCCAAAATTTTTAAGAATTTGCTTGTCAAAACATGAATAGTCTTAAAGTTCTGATTTCCACCATCGCCTTCAAAGTACTCAACCAATACAAAAAAACTCAATTCATCTGGAAAAGTGAACCAATCGTAACGAAACTTCATATACAAATTTCACAGATTTGTCTAGACACGACCCGGACAGTACAGGATCTCATACTTTCTCTAAGATGCCACACAACACTCGGAAGTTATGGCCTGGGGTAGCATTTCATTTGATAGTCATCTGGTCCTTTGTAACACTTTCACATCACAACAGTACGTTGAGGATATTCGACGATCCGTTGTTCTACCGTTCCTTTTGCAGTATTTGGGGCTTACTTTCAACAAAATAACGCTCGGCCACTTAAAGCTACCCACCAAAGATGTCAAGGTAAATTGCATTCCTCAAGTTGGCCAATGCAAGCCATAAAATGAGCCTCCTCCGTACATCACATAGCACTTCAGCCATGAAATGTTCCTCAAACATCCACCGGGCCCAATCTCGTTCAGCTGATCGGTAATTGTGTGCTAAGAATCATCGTTCCATTACACATGTTTCCATTGTTCCATTTTCCAGTGATTCTGCTGATGTGGCTTTTGAGCAGTGGCACGTCTGTGAAAATTTAGGATCCTCATTTCCTGGTGAATGCGGTACTAGAAGTGAGATTTCGGACTTCTGTAGCATTTCACCTGAATATTTCAGATTGCGTCGCATCACAAGTGCAAGCACTCGCCTATTCGTATCTGTCATTTTCTTTGGCCTATCATTTGGCGTTTCACTGACGATGCTATTTCCAGTTAAACGGAATATGACATAAATATCGCATACAGGCTCGTTGCATAGGTGATATTTTATGTTGGTACCAAGTTGCAGCCCATTGAGGTATGTTGAGCAACCCATGCTGTATTAATATGAATCACAAATGAGTCCAGTTAGGCATGTTTTTATTATACTGTATTACCTAAGGCATGCAAACTTAGGACACGTAACATTGTTTTGTAGGGGTGTCTGGTTACATATATATATATGCATCCCGACGAATTTAATTTAAAAAGTTCATGAATGTATATAATCTCCAAAATCATTTTTCTTCAGTTTAGATGTTGATATCTCCCTCCTGTTAAAAGATATTCAAATGTGCTGACAAATGTTACGTTTCTCTTATTAATGCGGGCCGTCTTAAATTTAACATGAGCTCCCATTCATCATCATTGACTGCCTTTTTTCAATATTGTAAGCGATTTTGTTTATTTATTTGACCTGAATTCATAAAATTTTGAATTTTTCCAATTTGCTAATGAGGAAGCCAAAATGAGTGACAGCACCGGTATGATGATCGTGGAAGATGAATAAGTAAAATCTGGAAGGAAAATTTTTTTTTAATCTGACTTAATGTTACGTGTACGTATGGGAAGTGCAGAACGAATTAATTGCGGCTGGTGTCGGGTGATGTAATTTGCGGTTAGCCTAGTGCCATTTGTCGTTGGCAGTTCTCCTCCTTCAGCTGTTGCTGTTGCCGCCGCTGCTCTTGAGCTGATGAGCCAATATCTGATGACGAAAGCAGCCATCATCTCCGACGGGGTCATTGGCGATGGCTCGAGGCTAGTGAAGAACGCCTTCCCGCCAGAACATTAATCCCTCCACCCCCAACGACAACGGATTTCTGATGACAACACTATCTCGACGGAGAATTTTTTGTGATGCATTTTCTCTTACCCCTCTTTCCACTCTCCTGATGATGGCAAAGTAGATTGACATTGGTTCCCATAGTTAATCAAGCAGATGCTTAGATTCACAGCCGATAGGGGGTGGGCAGTGGGCGGAAATGAGGAGGAACACCTGAAGTGAAATGGGTTCTGATAATCAAGTGAGTGGCAGATATTTCTTCTCTTCTCTCTCTCTCTCCTCCATCATCACGGACCCCCTCTTTCATGTAATATTTTATCATTTTTTGACTAAAATGGTTCGTTTATATTCATCTACGCTAAACAGTGTTGTGTCTTAAAGCCTCGACGGTAATTCGGTCCAGTCTCCATTAAATCATGTTTCATACCCCATTAAATTCTAAAGAGACTTCTCCCTCTCTTTAGCTCTCCCTTCCCTCTTTCCTATTCACATACCCACAAACATATACGCACATATCAATTTTCATTTTTTTCTTAATTCTAAGAAACACAGAAATTTTTGTACTGTATTTAGAATGAAAACAATAGAGAAAGTTCGTTTATACTATATACACACTGACTTATGAATTAGAAATATATGTTTAATATTGTATTGCACCCCTTTGGCTCGAATTACAGGATCTACGAGTATGCGGGTTGACATAGTCAATAAGGTATCGAAACGCTTGCTCGCTGAACAGTACCATTGTCGTCCATGAAGAAGCGTCCATGTGCAAGATAAAAATGTAGCATTGCAGAATAGAGTTGGTCGGCAACCACGTCCAGGTGATGCGTGGAACGCACCCAACCTTCCATGAAGGTTTGGGGAACAGTTCTTACCAGAAGATGCTGCATACCTTGACCATCTCAAGAACCTTGAATTGTCTTTATAAAGTATGCTGGTTTCATTGCTTCAAGGGACTTCTATAAGTGCTCATTATTGAGCGACGAACTTTCCTGTTCTTGCAGAAATCAGAGGTTTTCTTATGGGCATGCGACTGCCGGTTTCGACCTGCTTCAATTACCCACGCATGGTTCTGCCAGATATGGCTCGGTAACAGCTTTGATTTAAATCATTTTTCAATCGTTGCATAGTGGATGGCCTCTTTCTCCTTATATCTCGGTCACGGTTGGCTGTCTTTAAGTACCACAGTTATCTCTTTTAGACCAAAATCTGTGGATCATCCATGAAGAAGCCGTCACTGCAAGATGGATTTTGCAACAAGGCTCAGGTGTCCGTAGAACGCACTCACCTACCATGAATATCAAAGGGCCAGATCTATATGCCACGACAAGACAACCAGAACCTTGAGTTGTCTTGATGAAGCATGCTAGATCTATTGCTTCATGGAGCTCTCGCCAATCTCTCTGCCTAATATCAGTATAAAACAATGTTTAACGTGTGATTCGTCAGATCACAAAACCTTCATCAAGTCACGATGTTCCAGACACCCTTGTATAGACCTTTCCTGTTCTTTGCAGAAATCAGGCAAGAGACGGCCTGTCTTTGATTAAAATGATTTGTCAGTTGTTGCACATTGGATGGCCTGTTTTAAACGACGACGGTTTTGCTCATGATTGATTGTCTTCGAGCCACAGTTTCATTTTTCGGACGGTTGAATACTCTGGATATCGCACCTTTCGAGAATTCAGTCACGTGGTTCGCTCTTTCTATCGTGGTTCCCAACTGGACGAGCATCAACAGTGAATTGCTTTATGAAGCTAGGTAGGTCCTTCTTTTTCCCCATGCTCATCAAGTTCTATGATTAGACTCACTAAACTCCTTATTAAGTAGGTGAAAGTGTAAATGCCCATGGTAAGCTACATTCCGTATTTCAATCTTCTACCTTAAAAAAATGCAGAAATTATGAAGGAGATAGACGGACGGACAGACATAAGTACACTTGAATCACATGACCTCAAATTATAAAGTAGCTGCAGAATGGAGCTACTTATTGGTTTTACAATTTGTCTGTCCGTCCGTCTGTTTCCTTCATAATTTCTGCATTTTTGAGGTAGAAGGTTGAAATACGGAATGTAGCTTACTATGGGCATGCACACTTTCACTATTTAATTTGATTTTTATTGGCTCACTGGGGTCGGAGTTTCGGAGGTAGGAGTTAGAGGGAACCAAAAAGTGTAAGTGTATATATATATGTAAAGAAGTGAAATTCTGTATGCAGATGATTTTAGGCAAAATCTGCATTACTATGAAGTTTAGGCCAAGTTGTTCCATTGGGGTCGGAGTTGTTGGGGTGGCAGTCACTTGATCTTTAGAACTGTGGCAACATATGGCATGTGATATATCATTCGATCGGAAATGATGAGAAACGAAAGAAGATAGAACTCTTTTTCATTTTCTAAATACTACATTCGAGAAAATTAATTTTTCGATTAAAAAAATTGGGGGTGTTAAAAATAAAAGACGTTAGGGCTTCCGCTACATTACTATATCTTCTTCGGGGAGATTAATTTCTTGTTTTATTTAAAATCGAAATTCATTGCCAGCGGCGTCATGTGGACAGTATTTGGAGTTATTTTTTATAAGTAAAACCAAAAGGAACAGAGAGTGAGAGAGCAAATTATTCCGTTTACTTTAAAGCCAAATTCGATTATATCATTTATTCTCAAAAAAAGCGAAAATTCTGTACAAAATTTTTCAAACAGAAAACCGGGAAAGAAAAACTTCCACGATTTGAAATGTTTAAATAATTTTCTTCAGTATCTTCAGTATCTTCCCTTTTCTTTGAGTTTGAATTTTCATCATTGTATTTGATAGTTTTAAGGGTAAGGAGGATTCCTATGCCAAATGGGCTGTCTTGAGACTTATGGAAATCCATAAGGACAAAGTGTAACAGCATTGAGGTTCATTGTCCGCGATAGGTCAATTGTTAGAGCAGCGAAAGTTATGGTTCCTGGTTCGAATCCAGGTCGCAGAATTTTTCCTTCCCCTTTTATACGAGGATTTCTCAATAGAAGCACGTTTGACTGCGCAGTCGCGAAAGCAGTTGTTTATATGCATTGTTTAAGTACTAGGGAGGCATACCTCATACGCATTAACTGCTTACTTCTTTCTAAGAATTGTGATTAACTTGGAATATGGCGTTATGACAGAGAGTCCGTCCAAAGATTTCTGCGTGGTGTTATTCAATTTTTGGCCACTGAATTGATTCAGCCAATGGAAATTTTTACGAGAATGAAAGCTGTGTATGGCGACTATAGTTATTCTCATTCGGCAATGGTGAGACAGTTGAAAATTGCGTTACGTGCCAGTAGACGCATTAACGTTAGGGAATTTTTCGAAATGTTGAGCTGACGTAGAGTTTGCTGTTACGCAATTGTTCCGCCAACAACCGCAGGAATTTTACCCGGCGAGAATCTATAGATTAGCGCACCAATGATACTCGTGCCTTAATGTTCATGGAGATTTCTTTTAAATTCTATAAATAAAAATTGCTTCCAAGCCTCTAAACGTGTTTCTATTAAACAATCCTCGTAATTGTAATTACATCCGTTAGTATTACATATATTTTTCACTGATATGAAGATTATGGCCTTCACATGAAATTAACATAGCAGCACACGAGATGTGAATAGATGTTGACTTCGCGACGCAGTGTAACTGTTTTAAAATAAAAAAGGAGCCAAGAGGAGATCAAAATGGAAGAAGTGGAAACTGCATTTCTGCCTTAAAATAATTTATACACGCTTGAAATGCTGTCGTTCACAACGCCAGGTGTCATTTGGTGACATCTTGTTTACCCGCTGGTGTCATTCATTCAGGATGTTCATGAATTTAACATGGTTACCACTGAAGAGAGCACCGGAGGAGGAGGAGGAAGTTTGTGGAAAAGAATGATGAGAAAGGAGATCATCAGTTTAGGATTAAAATGATTCAAAATAAGGAAGCGGAAATAGATGTATGCTAGAAATATTTAAAAATCTGAAAACGGTAATTTTAATAGCTCGTTTGGTAATTTTGAACGAAGGTTGCTTCTGATGCACTCACCTGATGTCGAAACCCAAAGGAAAGATGAAGGCGATATGTATTTCAGGAGGGTGGGTGAAGGAAGGAGAGTAAGAAGTGGGTGGGAAGAAGAGGCTGCGACAACGACACAAAACTGTCGTGAAGAAAAGAGAATAGGAGGTAGGGGGGGGGGGGGACGGAAAGTGGCGGAGAGAGGAAAAAAGTGAGCAAAGATGGGAGGTAGACAGGAGGAAGGAAGGAATCGTGCGCAACCGAAACTCTTAACCATTATTTGCAGTGGCGATACATAAATCATAACACCCACATCTTAACGGTGGAAGTTATGGCCAAGTTTGTATCACTTACCTCGTGGGTAAATTATTGATGATCTATGCATTCAAATCACCACCAACCATTTGGTGCAAGTTATTAAATAAACAAGAACTTCATGCAAGATTTTCTTCGAGCCCAAAGTTTTTCTAATAAAATTTTAATACTTGCATCGCCGAGTCGGAGCGCTGCCTTAATGGTCGCTCTATCGATGCGATTGTGAAAATCCTGGGCTCCCGTGGTGCAACGCTCCACTACTCAGGGAAAAGGGAGGCTGGCGGCAAAGTCGAGAAAAGAAAAAGAAGGTGGGTCTTCGAAAGGGTTAAGGTGAAACCAAGAAGGCCCGAGCATAAATAAGTTACACTACCTAAGAATTTTTACAGCACAGAACAAACCTTTCAAATAACGAACCTATCAATAAAGTCTGTTTTCCTTGAGACTATCAAAATTAATGATGACCTTGCTGATTACTCTTCTTCTATCCAACAACCCCTTGTTCTTTTCATATGGAAACAGTTTGAGTAAAGAAAAGTGTGCAAGGCCTTTTAAGAAGGGAAATTTTATTGGGAGCATTAAATTTTAACGATATTCCCTCAAAAGCAATCGTTTTAACTACGAATTCAGGAGCATAATGGAAGGAAAAAGATGCAATTTATGCTACTAAACTAATTCAAAATGAACATCGTGCGGATGAATCCTCGTCATTAGACGTCATTAACAACTGCATAAGACACCAAAACGATAGTGTTGCCCATTAAACTTTACGATTTTGGCTTTGTTTTCTACCAACTCAAGCATGGCTGTCTTGGTATAATACAAACGCTTAACTTCATCTTCTCTTCCTTGTTGACAACATAACACATAACATGAGGGATGCCACGAAGTCTTGCCTAAAATTGTTGTAGGTCTTTGAAAGTTATTCTTTACGATACAAGGCGTACAGTAAATCTAATAAAAGGAACAGCTAGTTCATAAACATACACTTGTTGTCAACTAACAGACTATCACGTAAAACGATTGATAAATGTTTTTGTTATGTTTATGAATACATGGTTCGACAAAAGCGCTCGGACAGTTAATTTAATACACTGGCCAATGAACGAGAAACATGTGTGTAAATATATATAATTTATTTTAATTTATTTTTCTACAAAACAAGGTCATGTGATTCAAGCGTTTACTTATCATTTATCTAACGAGTTCAAAACTTGATCAACATGGGAAAAAAGAAGGACCACATTTGCTTTGAAAAAGGAGTCGACGCTGGTTGCTCCTCGATTGATATAATGAAGCAGCTGATTGGATTAAGGAAGGTGCGAAATCCAGAGTATTTCACTGTAAAATAATCCACAGTCTGTCTGAAAGGGATAACTATGGCTCTAAGACAATCGATCATGAGCGAGATCGCCGTCATTTTAAGGAGAAACAGAACATCCTGTGTGCGACAACTGACAACTGATTTTAAGCAAGGCCCTTCCCGAGTCATATCTGGCAGAGACTGGCATAGGAAAATTGTATCTAATTCAAATACCTATAAGAAAAACCCCTTGATTTCTGCAAAGAGCAGAAAAAGTCGTCTACAATGGTGTCGGGAACGTCGTGATTGGACACGTGAAGACTGGAAGGTTATGCAGTAGGATGAATTACGGTACACGTTGTTTTGTGTGGAAGAGGATTTGCCTGGAGCCCCATAAAACAATGGCCCCAGGTTGTGTAATGGTTAGAGCTTCTGATATTCCTGGAAGGTCGGGTGCATTCCACAGACCACCTGAACATTGTTGCCGACCGAGTTGCAGTGCTTCATTTTTATTCTGCATGTGGCGGCTCCTTCGTGGTAGACAATGCTACAGAGCACTGTACTATTCCCACACTTATCCTGGCGTCTAGAGGCAGGAAGCCCCATAGAGCAGGTTTCAGCAACCTTCCAGCAGTCTCGTACTGAACCTATGTTACAATGCTATCCCGCGTGACATTATTCTACCAATCTTATTATATGTACTAAATATTTATTATACAGCAGGATAGTATCAAAATTGGCCCGATTATAATGAGCTTAAAATTATCTATGCTTATTAATACTATTATAACCGGATCTTATGTTATTGATCATTCAATAATTTAAAATAAATAGGATCTTATTTGAGTAATATATTTTGTAAAATTTAAATTTCAACACATTTATTAAGCCTTGGCCTTGAAATTCGTTTCGCGTGCCTTATAGAATAGTTGGGACATGTTGGAACGACATGTCTGACAGAAATATCCTCTTTAACAAACCTGCGAGAACTAAGAGAATGTCTGGTAAGCGCCTGGTCTCCCATTGACTTACAAATTCTTCATTGCCTTATTGAGTCTATGTCAACCCGCAAAGTTGTTGTATTTCAAGCCAATGGAGGTTCCATGAAATATGAAGTAACTAAATGAAACACCGAGCACAGTAGATGTCGTCTGGACTTTACCCATCGAAATAGTCATTCAAATGCTCATTTGTAACCATTACATTCGATGACCTTTTCTCAACGTAATATAAGCTCATGTATAGCGTGCTGGTAAAATGTGTTGTCTTAATAGGCAAAAAAAACAGGCCACCTCAGATTTAATCTCTTCATCATCACCGCGGAACTGTCTCGTTCGCATGTGGATGCCCAATCGCTTGGTAAAGTATCTGGGGTATACCGCGGAAACAGTTCCTATTCCAACATGGTAATCGCATTATGGGTCGCTGTCGTAATGTGTGGTTTGGCATTTGCCCTGCAAAAACCAGTGCTAGCTATTTGCGGTGCAAGAAAACCTACACACGTTAAACTTACGGTGATGTCTACCTGATCGTTGCAGGTCGTCCAGCGATTCGTCACCGGAATGGAATTTTTGTGGAATGGAATCGCCATTGTTCGATCAGTTTTATTACTGGATCGTTTCCAAATGTAGTGCATAATTTATGGCAGGCTTCAGAGTTTGAATTCGTATAACAAACAAGTTCGAATAACGGCACCTTTCACAAGCATTGCGAAGGTGCTATTCTACACCAAGCACCAAACCGAACATTGAAAACTTCTCTTTATAGGTGAGCTGTGAGATGCAAATCCATGCAAAACCTATACAAATGCGTGATCGATCATCTCGAATCTTGCAGCGAACCCCATTAGAAAGCGATAGAACGTTTTTGGTTACCTGAAAGTAAAGAGATGGCTAATATCATTGACTCTAATTCATTGGCTTGTGTTTGAGTAGATTAGCTGGGTCCATGGGCTACTGAGCTTCGAAATCCCAGAAGGACTTAGTCAACACGCTTCTTATTGTGTATCTCGCAATTACATCACATTGAATAAAAACAATTTTAAAAATCCGTTCATTAGTCATAAAGAATACGTAAACAAATTACTTCATCGAAATATTTAAATTTTTCTTCAGTTGGCGGTCTCTGTAAGATATTTTTCTCTGAACGGGTAAGTTTTGCAAATTAAAATGGGTATTTTATCTCAATTCCCAGGATAATTAGAGGTCGCGCAACAAAGTTTTAAAATAGGCTCATTAAGTCTAATTATCTGTAGCTTTCTGCAGATTTTCTCTCGAGGAAGTGTTTTCCAGCCTTCTAAAATGATCCTGACATAGCCATTAAAAAAAAAAGCACAAGGGGGTATTTTTTAAAAGTTTTTTTTTATTATTATTAATGCTTTTGTTCTTAAGAGTTATTCCTTTTTCTTTCTGTTGACCGTTTCTATTCTTTTTTTTTTTGGCTCTCGTCCTCTTTCTTTCTCCACTTTGGTCTTTCTTTCCATTACGGAGATGAGAAATCTAGCAAAGGCCTGCTGATGTAAGGAAATCCACTCGGCTATTTTTCTTCCATCTCATGCGCTGCCCCGTTAAATTGAAGAAGGCCCGGCAGTAAACTTACTAATAACCTGCACAATTAATGGCAGGATAGAATTTCATCCTCTTCGTCTAATAGATTTAAAGGACTGTAACCATGGTGACAGGTGGACAGAGCTGGTTTTAATCGTCTTGATGGTGTGTTAGCCGAGCCAGGCTTTGTTAATTACCATAAGCGAAGGAAGGAAAGCCGAGGCAAAGAGCGAAGTGAGCCTCGAACCAGACGCGCCCCCTCGCAAGTATACTCTTGGCCCCAGAGCTTCCTCTGCTTCTCCCATTAAGTCGGAAGGCAAAAGAAGGAAGCAGCCAATGAAAGGAAAAACGGGTCAACAAGCAATGAATAAACGTTGTGTGTCTCAATAGAATTTTTTTTTTGTTTATTAAGAGTAGGTTACTACTTTACTCTGGGTTGTTTCACATTATTACTATAAGAAGATGAGTGAGAAATAAGTCGGAGATAATACACTGGTTTCCATAAATTATGGATAAATCACAAAAAAACGCTATAAATCATTAAAAGAATAACTGATGCGAAATTTATGAATGTTCTCAATGAAATTCATCATCATCATCTTCTTCTTCCTTCATCATTTAGGCCCAGTGACCTGTTCCGGTCTCATGCAATCTTTTCCTGGGCCGACACAAATTTCTCTTTCCAACTGGGGTATATTAATGAAATTATGCTATGGAAAAATACGATATGCAAAATAGGGACGCCTCAATAAATATGCATCATGAGATAGTTGTTGAATTGTTGGGAGAGACGAATCATCATCGCATTGGGGAAAACGTATTCTGTGCACTTCGTTTCGACTCTGCGCGTGCTCTCTACGTTGTTGGGTTTGTGCGCGTGCAGGATGCACGTGATAGACGATTATAGAAAGGGGAGATCGGTGCCGATTGCCTAAGCCAAAAGGATTTCTTTAATAGTAGGTAACTTATTAAGTAGCGGAAGAATGGAGCTACTTATTGGTTTTACAATGTACGTCTGTCCGTCCGTCCGTCCGCTGTCCCGTACTTTAGAGGTAGAAAGTTAGGTTAGAAAGGTAGAAAGGTAGAAAGGATTAATTTCTTGTTATTTAGTATCATTATTTGAAAACGAGCTTACTTTTAACCAATCGATAAATGTGGGACGGAGCATTTTCGAAGGTGAGATAGTCGGAATAGGTGCAATAGCACGTGCTGTAATGGTACCATTAGGATACCCCTTTAAAAACTTTCCATACATAACATATGGAATGTAATATATCAAACAACTCGTAAGGATGTGTCATGAATGAATATAATGAGTAATTAATGATACTCTGAATTGGTTTTGTAGTACATATTCTAATGGTACCATTATAGTACCATTATGGAGTTTAAATTCTGATACATGGCATGTAGGGTGAGTCGGTGTAAGATGCCCCAGTTGGAGAGATGCCCCACTTGCTTTAAAAAATAGAAATACTCAACAGGTGGACTTACAAACAATGAAATCGATTATGCATGTCTGGAAACCTAGCTGCTGAAAATTTGGTTCGCGTCGGCTACTTTGCTCGCCTGCAAACCAAGAAAACCTGCTTCGGTGAGTGTGATTTAGACTGCCTTATACTGACATACAGCAAGTAAATGGTTTATTAAGGTCGAGTTTAATGAGTATGAAGTTCATCTCTTTGATAAATATGTAAAGTAATTCTGTCGTATCTAAAATGTGCCGGGATGAAACAGGAAACATTAATTGATAAATCAGAATAAAAATTTAAGTTTGGGTTTGCAAAGGGGAAGAGATGCCCTTTTAGCATGCTGGGAATGAGGCCCCTTTAGCATGCTGGGTCACTACTACATGTAGCTGAAAGCTGGTATCAGTCGACGTCCATCCGTAATTGTGTGCCAGGCTTTGAAGCGTGTGGAATTATGCCTTACAATCCTTTGAAAATTTCCGATCATGCGTTTGTCATTGCTGAAGCTGCAACAACGAATGAGGCTCCTAAAGATCAGGTAACAGAAAAACCAAGTGACACTGATGCTCAATTAGGAGCAAGTCACATAGAATTAGGACCAAGTAAGCTGTCTCCAAGAAAGATTTTACATAACATTTCACCTCTTCCAACACTAACTAATAAACCGTCAACCAGGAAAAGAAAAGCAGTGGTCATGACAAATGAAAAGACTTCTTCATCGAAACCAAAAAAAAAAGAAATCCAACAACCAAACCAAAAAAATCAGGTGACGACGAACAAAATTTTTATGTTCAGTGCAAGTAAAATTATTTCGAGACGAAACAAACAACGGATTGGATTGAATGTATTGTTTGCCTCCGGTGGCTGCATGAAAACTATAGCGTTTATGGAAATATGTGTAATGGGGTGCGGAAGACAACGTAGACAATGCAGAGTAAAAAATAAAATGTAATTTTTGCTTAAAAAATTGATCCAGAGGTGGGGCACATCTCCCTACACAGATGGGGAGAGTTGCCCCACTGGTGGGGGTACAGTTTTCATTTTTATTTTTATTTCATATATCATCAGAATTTTCTTTTGACCATGTAATTGAAATATAGTTGGAATGTATATTCCATTAAAATTTTTTTATTAAATATATGTTTCTTTTTGTAAAAAAAATAATGAAGGCTTATGTAGGGCATCTTACCCCGACTCACCCTACTACGAGTATGCTTAACAACTCGGAAGTCTATAGGTATTGTTATCCGTTGCTAATTGCTATTAAGAGCAAATTTCTACTACACCTAAGATTTTCAGTATCTGAATTCTGTTAGACATACTGTATTGTTGTCAAGGCTAATTGCTAGTAGCTAATCGCTCGCTTCAGCGGTAGTTGATTACATAGAATATGAAGAAATAATAGACGCTTATACGGAACGGTTCAACAATTAACGCTCACTTCGTTTAACATTATCATAAATTAAAGAACTTTTATTTACTCCAACATATAAAAAATTACTATCCATTTCATTTAACCTTTCGGAATTCTTTTTAATTCTCTTTTTACGTTAGTTTCATTATTTAGGAATTTACAATTCAGTTTTCATATTTGTATAGTTTTCTCTAAAGTGTTTTAAAATGCAGGTTTGTTCTCGGTATTCATGGCTGATGTCTCGCTGCTGTAATGCAAAAATGTGCTCATTTTATCCACCATGGCGGTAAAATCATTCATGTTATAGATTAGTGCCGAGCATGTTCGATGAAAATGTAAATCCTTTTAGTATCATCAACGTTTTTAATTGATTGACGGAAAACTCAATTCGATATCCAATTTCACCATTATCAGAATTGTTGTACTGTTGTACCCCGCAAGTTTCGAACAGGGTGATAAGTTTGCTGTTACGGTTTCAGTAGAAAATCATGTGACCACGCCGAAAATACTTCAAAGAATTTTATTCACCATTTGAACAATATTGACACCAGTCGCGTTTGCTTTATGCAAGGAGCGTCAGCTGATTTAGGATGTGCTGGTTTAATGTAGTTTTATGATATTAATAATTTGCATAAAATCACGTAACGGAAGAGTGGGCGATCGAATGATTTCTTGTATAATAAAAAAGAAAAAAATCCGCAAATACGCAGAAGAGACTGGGGAAGTAAGAGGAGGTGTCGGTGAAGTTGGTGGAGCTGACTAGTGGCGGTTGATTGAATTACCTGGTCACATCGCACGGGCTTAATGGGCTCTTCGGAATCGAAAGGACCATTGTAAGGTCTCGTGGATGGCCGTGAACACGGTGACACGAGCGGCCTCTTCTCGTCCCATGCAGGATTGAAGCGAATCATCGATCAGTCAAAGGAGCACGACGAGCGCCCTCTCGGACAACAAAGAGGAAACGTGGCAGGTGGAGGGGGAGATAAAGAGCCAGAATTCCTCGTTAAAAAGAAGAATTAAAATAAAAACTCTCTTAGTTAGAATTTACAATTTTTAAGACTACAGAAGGTAGACCTTTGGAATACCGACATTTCGTTGCGACGGGCAATTCGTTCCTGCGACCAGCGTATTAACGAGACAGCTGGTTCCAAAACATTTACGAGGCTCATAGTTTTGTACAGTTGAACTTGTTTCCACATTTTGTCGAAATCGGGAGGCATAATTTTATCACCGTTTATGCAGTTTTCGATTTACTTTATTTGTAATAAACAATTCCTCATTTAATTTGAGATTCAAATGATAAATTAAGTTTATATTACTACTTGAATTGAGAAATAGTAAGGTTCTAAATTTTTTTAATCCATTTAAAATTCGTTTTATAGTTATTACTTAAAATTGGAAAAACCATATTTTCATTGTTTCAACAAAAAATCATGGTTTTCATAATTTTTAGAATTTCGTTTTTAATAATAAGTGATGATTTTTTAAATATGCTAATTATATGATTATTGATATATTATAATGATCTTACAAATTTTCTGTAAACCAGCTGTCTATGTCATAACTTGTCGCAGGAACGAATTCTCCGTCGCGAATTGTCTTGTAATGAAATGTCGGTATCCTGAAACCTTTTACATAGGCTGTGCAAAATGCTTCAGGGCTGTGCAGTTAAGCCTTTATATTGACCCGTGATTCATTTAGCATTTTGTACTCGTATTTTTGTATAGGACTTCAATCTTTCTTGAAAGACGGATTTGACGGTCTTTTTTGAAAAGGAAATTTTGAAAGTTTAAAATTTGTTTTTCCTTAAAATTCTTATTCATCACTGTAATAGTAGTGATTGATGATTATAATTATTTTTACCGGTGGCCGAAAAAATGTTTACACCCATTGTATGATTAAGACTTGAGGTGTTTGGGGATGAACGGGCAATTTATTTCTAGTAATATGGAGCACTATCATCGTGATGCGACAGCCTATGCTATCTAAAATTACGGATCGGGCGAAGAACTAGTCTTAGTGAGTTTAAATTATCGCTAAGGGAATATCGTTATACAAACCCAACGATAACCTCGGCACTGATTCCTCGAGGGAATATTGCGCCAAACCCAGGGATAACAACTGGGAGAAGGGATTGAAGAAGTTAGTGTTGTTGCATTGAGAGAAGCAACTGGAAGAAAATGGAAAAGTGTGAGGTTTGCGATTGCAGCTGCTCGTGTTATCAACTCACATAAACGGTCATCCGTTAAAGTTCAAACACTTGCGAGAAATCAAAGGTTATGCACGTATCTTCTTTAATCTGGATTATAACACTTAGGTATGTTTTAGTAAACATTGTGTTTATAATCATTCAAAGAGTATGTAAAGTTTTTGGGATTTACTGATATATATATTACTGATCCTTAAATTTGCAACACCAGAATAGAGGCATCCAGACGATTAGAAGTTTTCCCTCAATCGTAAAACATGGAAAGTCATGCAAACGATCAATAGTGCTGAACATGTGCAAATCATGTCTGGAGAGTATAAGAGAACAGTTGTTGTTAAAGTGTTTAAAGACTAGACTGTCATCCATAAAAACTGGGTCTCAAAGTGCAACTTTGGTCGTCATCGACTAGTAAATGTGAAAGTCAACAGAAGGACATCAGTGCAGCAAATTATAGTATTTCTTAATCAAGGAACGTATCGAATGGTCTCTGAATCGCACAACATATCTAAATGTTTCTAACCAAGTTCATCTTCATCCTGTCAAGTTGATAGTTTATCCCAATGGAGATTGCTACCAAGATAATGCGTCCTGCTATGGTTCTCGTATTGTACAGGATTATTTCAGGAGCATGGATGAGAGTTTACTTTTGCTTAGATGGACACCATAATCTCCAGATCTCAATCCCATTGAAAATTTGTGGGATGAAGTTGAAAAAGGCATCAAATAGCTAGATTCACAACCATCAAAGCTCACACGAATCGAAAGATCATCAAGCATGGTCTCAGATTCCATAAACGATCAATCAAAATCTCATGGAGTCTATGCCAAAAACAGTCGACGCAGTAGTAAAGATAAAAGGTGGCCCAACGACTTACTGAAGTGGTTTTCATAATAAATTGGCCACTCAGTATTTTATCAAAGTAGTAGCTTTAGCCAGCAATGGATCCTTCCTAGTGTTGCAGTAATAATGGCCAAAAATATATTTGAAATTATTATTTTGCTTGTAACGAGCATATTTCGAGCCATACCCACAGTATAGAAAATAATTTTATTCTCGTTTTATTTCACTGACTTCGTATGGTGGAACGATACTTATACCCTCCTCAAAGGCTGTTGTGATGGAGATTTGAATCATTAACGGAATGTGGGTTCAGAAGTTTTGACATCCTGATATGGATAAGCACAACGCTTCTCTCTTTCTCTTTCTCTCTCGCCTTTTTTTTCTATTTGTAATATGCGCTAAAAAAACTATGCTGGAACAATTATTCATTTCCGTTTTTTTAAGCCTATTTTTCCCTCGTTCTCTGAACTGCATCTCTTTTTATTTCCCTTCGAGTTTTTTCTCCCCCCCCCTCTCTCTCTCTCTCTCTCTTTATCCCACCAGCCACCCTCTGAAGAAGAGCTCCGTTGTGGCTATCCTTTGAGCATCCTTTTATTTTATATATTTTTTTCCTCTTTTAGAGGATTTTTCTTTTCTCCTCCTTCCTTTGGCATCTTCTGACGCGTTCACTTGGCTAGCCGCTTTTCATCGCTGTCAACTGACAGGCTTAATGCGCGGTGAAATGGCTGCTTCGCCTCCGGGAGAACGCTTGCCTTCGCACCGCCGTCCGCCGCCTTTCTCACTACCCCCCTCCCACTCATCCTACCCCCCCCCCCCCGCATCACTCCCATCCGTCGTCGGCACAATGCCAAATTCCCGCAGTCGAGCATCAACTAAATAAGACGAATTTTTATCCGGCATGTCCGGCCAGAAGTTTAAGACTGGAACGGTTGAAGTTTAAAATTGCGTCAACTCTCTCTCTCTCCTTCTCTTTTTCCTGGTGGTGAATGCTGTTGAAGCCGATGCAATTTTGAATGGAGTAATCGCGTTTCGACATTTTCGTTTTCTTCTTACTCTCTTCTATTGCTGCTCTCTTTGCCTCAAGCTTGACTTTCTCATCAATTAGCATCAGCTGCAAATGAAAATTCGTTGGAATGAAATTCGTCACCAGTATATTAAGTAGAGGGAGTAATATGAAATTTGCTCACAATTTGGTTAACTCAGAATGCCAACATAAATTGCCTTGTGTAATTTTTAAAGGCGTTTTTTTTTTTTCATTCTACATTTCAACTACGATTATACACACATTAACCAATGAATTAGAAAAATGTTTACGAACACCTCTGCTCTTCCATTTGGGCTATCTAGTGACTTCATTGAAGTCCATATAAACGTTTCGTAACAGCAGAGCTATTCACTGTCCGCGGTAGTTCAATTGGTTAGAGCGGTGCCAGCGATAGGCATGGTCACTGTTCGAATCTAGGTCGCGGAATTTTTTTTCTTCCCCTTTTCAACACCAAAATTATTAAATTTTTGAAGTGTGATCTTGTCAATTTCTATATACTTCGTATATGTAAATTTGTTTTAATTGTTAATTTTACTTAAGTAGGAGTTATGTGAGTCTAATCATAGAACTTGATCAGCATAGGGGTAAAGAAGGATATAATTAACTTCGAAAAGGGACTTATTGTTGGTGTTCCTCTAGTTTGGATCACGATTGAAACAATGAAGCAGAATTTACTGGATTCTCGAGAAAGTCGATATCCATGGTGTTCAACCGTTGGAAAAATGGTCCAAAGTCTTTATCTAAAAGGGGTAAGTAAAGTAATTCAAAGATAATCAATTATGTACGGAAAACCAGACAAATGATTTTAACAATTAACTAGGAAGTTTCCAACTCTTATGTAGCAGAACCATGCTCCTGGAATTGAAATGGATTCAACTCGCCAGTCGCGTTCCCAACGCAAAGAACAGAAATGTTAACGGGAAGTTTACGGAAAATTAATCGCGATTTAATCTACAATAAATTATGTTCCGTAAATACATTATGTACGGAAATGCACTATGATGTTAAGATAGAGATAATAAGAAAACATCACAAAAATAACACAAAAATACGAGGCCTTTCGGTCTTTTCAATCAAGGACCTTCATCAGGTAGAAATTTTTGAAAGTCTTCAACTGATTTTTTCATCAGTGAAAGTTTTAAAGAATATATGAAAAGATCAGTTGAAGGCTTTCAAAAATTTCTACCTGATGAAGGTCCTTGATTAAAAAAGACCGAAAGGCCTAGTATTTTTTGTTTTATTTTTGTGATGTTTTCTTATTATCTGTATCTTAATTGCTATACATCACTTATTTTTTTCTGTACTATGACGTTCTAATTTTTACATAACATATAAATTATGTAAAATTTATGTTTTGAAATCTCCATGACCATAATTTACTTTACTTAGGTTTTAAAAATGTCTTTTAAAATATTATTGATCTAAGGAGTTTAAATGATTAATTTTCAATTTAAATGTGGGTAGTCTCCTTTTAATGGGGGAAATCGTAAAATTAAAATTTAATAAAAAAAAAAAAGATAAAGTCACTTTTTCTTCATCGTTTTTCAAGATTGGTGACTTTATCTTTTTGTTTTTATTAAATGGAGACTACATACATTTATCGATTTTCCCCATTAAAAGGAGACTACCCACATTTAAATTTAAAATTAGTCTTTTAAAATAATTCATGTAATTAATAAAAGTTAGGCTACAACAATCTATAAATGGTTTTTTATGTATAGAGTGGCCCATCTGAACAACAAAGATCACTGAAACTGTGGATAAACAATATAATAAAAAAAATTTAATTATTATAGAGAAGTATTTCTTTATTGTCACCCATAATTGATTAACAATACTTTTATAAATTATTCCGTTAAGTGTTAAATTAAATTATATAGCCTAATTATATGGAGTTGTATGAAAGGGGTGAAAATAGATAAAGAGGATAAAAAGTATGTGGGTAAATTTATCCCAATTTATTTACCCTTTATTTTGTTTCCCAATTTTAAATCCCATTTCATCCCCCATTTTAAACTTTATAAGAGGACAACTTTCCTTGTACTCTACGAGGTAATGAATTTATTGTTAAAAATTGAAAATATCTCTGTGTTTTTCATTGGTTGGACGATAAGAAACGATATCAAAAACCAGTTTATACTCGCTCACCGTAATTGATGAAATTGCAAGATACTCATAACAAAAATTTAAGCAGAAACTGTGGAATGGAGCAACCAAAAAGGGAAACCATGAATAGACAATTTTCCTTGTAGATTAGAGGTTTCCCTTTTTGGTTGGAGGATAGATACTCTTTGTTTGAAATAATAGGGATAATCTCAATTGCTAGGAAATTTTTGATTTTTTTAAATAAAGATTACTGAAGCTATGCTGTCATATGAAAGAGAATATGATAATTCTTAATTAATAATTAATCCTCTTAATGTTAAAAACTAATTATAATAAAAATAAGGAAGAAAATTCCATAGCCCGGACTCGAACCGGGAACCTTCGGCCAATCGCCCGACGCTTTACTCTATTAAGCCTCTGTGGACATAGAAACATTATGCTATCAACATGACCATTTTTAACATGTCTTATTCCGAGTGGTTAATTATAGCAAGTGTAAACCTTTATAATGTAAAATTATTATTTCAGACCGGTTGTCCAGGAATTAGTGTAAACAGGAATTTCAAAGTAAAATCTGAGTTTATAGAACCGAATTGTCAAATTTTTGACTGTTTACTATACTTCTAGCATCCTTTGACTCTTTAGAGAAACAAATTAAAGAAGTTTTCACCGTATTGATGTCTTTTGAAGTTAGGCAATGAATGGCACTGGAATCTTTTTCCTCGCTGGGGGAATTTTCCATTGGAAAACGTAATTCGTGAGTTTTTCGAAGACAAACATAATGGGAGAAGTGTGTGTGTGTGCGTGGGTATGTGTGTGTGTGTGTGTGTGACTTGTGCGCGGGAGAATGACATTAAGGAGGAGGAGACGGGAGGCGCATGTCGATTTCGTTTTATACGTGGACGGATTGGGTTATCGGATTTCTTGTCGGCGCGTCGGTCGGACGGTAGGTCGGCTGCCGTGGACTTTGACTGCCCGACTTAATCCTCGTGATTTCCCGAGTGTCCGGCGGCCACTGCCTTGCCTCTAATGTCCGGGACTGGCGCTCATTTCCTGACCGGGGAAACAATTGGCCGCAGCCCGGGAAAGGCCGTTGGATTTGTCTCGCTAAAAGTCAATCAATTTCCAATTGCGGGCAGATTGTGGCCGCCTTAAGTGAGACCGCGAACCGTCCACTCGACTGCGCAGGCGCCATTAGCACCGGCGTTCAGTATGTAAGTAACAAACCGCAATGGCCGTTCAAGTGGACCATTAGACCCGACACTGTCACCCGCCTTCTGACACGTTCGGGTCGAATCACCGAGTCATTGCCGCTAAAGAAAAACTCCAATGGAAGGCGCAACACGCCCACGCCATTTTGCCCAAGAGAAAGGACGGTCAAAACGGCTCCCTTAATTGCTCCTCCACCAAAAAAGACGCTTCACTGGGCAGAAAGGGCTTGCAAAAAAACACACACACACATACAGCCGTTTTCAACCTCTTTTTTTGGTTGTCTTTTGTTTTTTCTTTTTTCTTTCCTTTCCATTCTTTTTCCTTTGTCGGATTCATTCATTCATTGACTGGAGAAATCGGATTAATGGGGAATTAACTGGAGAAATCGACTCTTTTAGAAACCATTTGTGGTTTGAAGAGACGAAGTCGCTTAGCAAATAACTCTTTTCATTCTTCTTGCGTTTAGTCTATAAATGTAACATATTTCTCGTCATTCACTACTTAATTAATTAGTCATTTCGGATATTTAAAAAAAGCCCATAATGTCTTTCTCGAAAACTGAATTCATAAAAATTATTTAGCAATTCATTCAAATTTAATGCTATTATTACATCATTAAAGGAAATTATAGGCACCTATAAATTTTTATACGCATTAAAATTAAGCTAACGTTCAGGATAAATTCCTGTTTCAATTCAAATGCTAATAGTAAATGTCAACAATAAAAATTATTGAATATATTTATTTCGAACCAATTTCCTTAATAAAAATGGAAAACTCCTAAATTTTTATTTTTATTCAAATCCTGCTTCATTTCCCGAAGCCTTTCATTGTTTAAAATTGATTAATTGTAAGGATTAAAAAATTTTTGTACAAATTAGTAAAGATCTATTAAAAATAAATGAATCCATCAAGAGGTAAATCTATTTATAAAATTTAATAAAAAACATCAAAAAATAACTCTGTAAGGCTTAAAATTGCATACAAAAGTTATAAAGATTCTATCAAAAACAAATTAATTTTAACTTCTCGTCCTATTAAACATTTTATTTCAATGTTCTACTGAAGAGAAACATGATCCGCCGAACATGATGAATCTTCAAAGTAAGAAATTATGTTAGTATGATATTTTTCCCATATACGTCCAATAATTCCTTCCTAACAGAATAAATTCCAGTTTGATGTTTTTTCCTGAAGCATTTAATACGGTTTTTTTTTTTAAGAAACGTCGGTAATTTCTGTGAGATTCATCACCGATTTTCATAACTCAAACATAAGCTTGAAGGGGTAGAGATAAGAAATTAGTCCCTTTTCCCCTAAGGAAAGTTTAGAAAAGTACCAGAAAGCCCGAGTTCAAGGAAATTGGCCCCTTTAAAGGTTTAAGAAGTGGAGGATAAAATGTCGGGGTAAAAATGGGAATTAAAAGTGGTAAATTAAGAAGTGTGATAAATAAAAGTGTGGTAAAAAAGTACCTACTTTTTATCCTCTTTATCTAATTTTACCTCCCTTTTACTCCACTTATTAACCCCCATTTTTAACAAAAAAATTTTCTCGAACGTGGTATTTAGAAAACGGAAAAAAGCTCTCTTCTTACGTTTTTCATCATTTCCAAACGATATACATTTCACATGCCATATGCTATCTATGCACTTGAAAAATGTTAATACTTAATCTGAAAGTGTCTAAAGATCATGTTTTACTGCTATCCCCACAACTCCGATTCCACTGGGACAATTCGCCCCAAACTTCATAGAGATATAGATTTTGACTGCTTGCAAAAAATATAATAAGACTCAATGTCATTAAAAATTACAGTTTCATATTTAATTTTACCTTGAAGGTATTTTTAATGATTTCTAAGGTATCGAAGAAGGGGCCCATTACTGTACAATTTTGATAAAATGTACATATTTAAAATGTCAAAAAAAAAAGTTGCACCCACAGAAAACCTATAGGATGCTGTGGGACGTTCTGTTAGACTCCACCGCTGGCAGAAGATCTGCAAGAGATAGAAGCCAAAGACTACGTTAAGAATTTGTATGACTCCATGCCACGATGTGCGGCAAAATGCATTAGAAATAAATTTGTAAATATAATATATTGAATAATTATTTGGGTAAAGAAAAAAAATTGTTACAACTGAGATTCGAACCCGCCACCTCACACCTCTAATTTGATTTGTGAGTAGCAACCACGCTGCCGTCTGAGCTATCGGATCACTTACAATCAAAGAGGAAAACTTTCCCTTATATATGGTGCTCGAAACTTTAAACCGTCTTTTTTTCAAAATTGGCTGATCAGCAGTGCGCCTTAATATTTAAGTATATTAACATCCTAAAGGTACACTACAATTATACGAGGTCTCGTATTAAACTAAAATTCCGAGGTCGTAATGTCCCCTTGTTAGTCCCTGAGGATGGTATGGGAAAGTAGCAGAAGCCGTGAGTATAAGGAAATTGGCCCCATTAAAATGCTTCAGAAGTGGGGATAAAATGTGAAGGTAAAAATGTAGGTTAAAAGTGGGAAATAAAGAAAGGGTAAAAAAATTGTGTAAAAATATCTTCTACTTGTTTTCCTCTTTATCTATTTTTTACTCTTTTTATTGCCACTTTTTAACTCCCATTTTTTCCTCAAAAAACTGATTTTCTCGAATATAATATTAAAAATTGGAAAATAACTCTATCTTCCCTTTTTCTCATTATTTCCAAAAGTATGCCATATGTTACCTTTTCAAAAACGCTAATAGTTTCTAAAGATCACGCGTGACCACTAATCCCACAAATCCAAAAGGTCTGGGACAATCCATTCAAACTTCAAAATAATGTAGAAGTTGCCAAGATAAATCTACATATCGGATTTCACTTCTTCACATATTATTAAGTAGCGGAAGAATGGAGCACTTATTTCCGTCTTTCTGTCTGTCCGTCTGTCTCTTTCAGTTTTTCTAAAAAATTTTGACTTAAATGTTGAAATTCGGAATGTAGCTTACTATATGCATGTCCTACTTCACTGTTTAATTTGGTATTGATTTGTGGACGGGTGGAACTTAGGAGGGGTGGGAATTAGAAGGGACAAAATTTTTTGTTTGAAAAATTATGGGGTTAAAAAGTGAACCTAAAGGGGTAAAAATAGATGACCTCAAGGCTTACCTACTTTCTTATATCCTCCTTGGAGGGATTAATTTCTTGTTACCATATTTGGCCAGATGGACTTCTCTAATTCCAATCCCCAAATTACGACACCAGTGAACCAAACCAATCCAATCCAATCCATACCAAACTAAATTGCAAGTTATTGTCTTAGAATGAAATTTGGTACGTAGATTGCTATGCCAACGAATGTTAAAAATATGATGGATATACGAATATGATAAAACCAATTAGCGCTCCTTTCTTCCGCTGCTTTATAAATACTACTGGAGATAATGGTAAATATGTTAAGATGAAAAACTAAAGGAAAAATTCTTATGAACTTTGAATATGGAGATTAATTTACTTTTTTTTAAAATTTATTTCATATACGTATTCAGTGACTTTGTGCGAACGCCAAAACAATCGCTCCGACTCTACTACATGTACTTTTACAGATCAACCATAGATCACATATCCGTCGAGTGGAAACTTAAGTGCTTCTGACAAGGACTTTTTGGAATATTGTGAAGTGGCTTGGCTATGATTAAACCATTTGCTTCCGTTTTACAGTGTTACGTTATTATTTATTTATGATTTTGGTATTTCTGTTTTTCTTTCATTTGGAGGATTAAATTTCTTCGGTGAAGCTGTTTCTTTTTAGACTGAAACCTCGAGTCTGGGTTATTCCTCAAAGAGGTTTTTTTTGGATGATGCTGTTAAGATGCGCTTCACGCGGCTGCCATAAAGGTAAAAGTTGAATGATCACGAGAAGAAGACAGTGGCAATAGGATTCGCACATTCCCGAGGTCGTCATCACCGTGAGCCCCAAGGCTTCCATCCAACCGACGCCGATTGTCTATGGGATTCTCGGAGTCGAACTAGAGTTTAAGTAGAAAGAGGGAGGAGAGATCCTTAAAAAAGGAACCGGTTTAGACCGTTTGCTCTTTTGCACCGACGATGGCAAGCAGAAGGATACGACGCATCTCCGGCGCCCATTTTCTCATTGCATCGTCTAACCGCTCAGGTTGACATGAGTTATGGTTCACAGCAGCAGGTGGTTGAAACCACAAGAAAATCATCATTACAAACCCTCCGTTATGGATTTTAATTAATTATTCAAAACTGGTAGCGCACCATCCCCATACAGTCAGAATCCCTTTGGGGACGCAGTTGACAGCCCAACTCGATACCCCCCTCTCTGGTTCTTCCCACTCCTCGTCTTCCCCACTAAACTAGAATAAATGTCCGAAGAAGCTGTCGCTGGGAATGGGTGCCTGAGTAACTTGGACCATAAAACAAGGCGTATTAAAACGTGGGCTGAGTGGGAAGCGCGCTAATAGGACACGTGGCGTTTAAAAATGGCGGCGGCGGCGTGAGCGAACCGAGCGCTAATTGTGCGGGGAACCTGATGAGAGCGACCACTCGTACCCACAAGAAATTGACTCGGTGCATTAAAAAGAGAAGAAAAATGAAGGGAAGATAGAATGAAACGGCAAAGACAAAAAAAGGAGTAACAACGGTGAGTGTGTCTTTGGGAGTATATGAAGTTGATGGAACAGGAGAAAGATGCAACAAGAGATGATTTCTAAATGGGAAGCTTAATTAGGAAATCAAATTGGTTTAATTTATTTTCTAACACTTTAATGCTTTAAAGTGATTGAGGACAAATTATACAGGAGTTGAGATGAATTCTTTTATTTTAAATATGCATTTTACTTAGACGATTGTAGAATAATGTGACTTAAATTTAACATTATTTCTGTGCTTGTTTGTCGTTTAAGTATGTTTAATTAACTGCAAATCATACCCAGATTTTTAGGATGCGTGCCTTGCTAAGCGTGACTCTCCTGTTCTTTAACATGGGAAGACGATTTTTAAGACCTATTTCGAAAGAAAATGAGAAAATACGAAGCAGCATTTAGTATTTTGCTTCGAATAGTATAATTTACATTCCCATAAGATTAAAATTGAAATTTATAAATAGTAATATCCTGAACATTTTCGTGCACTTTGTCTTAGCTTAGAGCTCTGCATTGTTGTCTATAGCGAACTGCTCGACACTATCATCGAAACCATTTCAGCTTTCTTCAACGAAATCTCAACGCCAACAAGTAGTAGTTGATATTATAGATATTCTAAGGAAGAACGTTCATGCTTTTTGAATAGGAAAATATTGTCATTGGACAGATTGAAAATCGACTTATACCTGAGCTGTCAGTAGAACTGTTACAATTGCAACTGCGCACTACCAGGAACTTCTTAAGCAAACGTAACAAACCTTTTGATGAATTTGGTATTTTTTTTGTGAAGCGCAGGGAGCATGGTATTTTCGGAAAATCAGACATTTATATTATAATTAATTTGTACGCATTCTTGAAAAGTACGCAATTTGTCCATTTCGAATAAAGGTCACTAAATGGTAAAAGCAAAACTGGCAGTGGAGGAAGATTCAAAGTTAAATGGAACATAGTATATTTATGATTTATAAACCTCTGATGAGCAAAATAACAATCCACGCACGTACAACTTCGTAAAGAAAGTACGAGGACTATTTTCCGTTGGAAAAACATAAACTCTTCGTTGGAAGACGTTACGTTACCTGCAGAGAGCCATTCAGAACAAAAAGAGGCATATTGTCTTCTGGGATTGTTTTAATTCATCACAACGCACGACCACATACTGTTATGGTAGCCCAACAGCTTCTTGGATAACTTCAATGGGAAGTGCTTGATCAGACGTACAGGACAGACATGGTGCCGAGTGACTTTCATCGTTTTTCTAAAGCTGAAGAAAGGTCTGGGAGGACAACGCTTCCGCAACGAAGAGCTCCAAGACGCCTTGAGGACCTTCCTCAACATCCTGGCGGCAGACTTCTATGTAGAGGGCATTGGAAATCTCGTCCACCGGTATGACAATTATCTCAATCTTTACGGTGACCAGGTCGAAAAGTAACTTTGATTATACTTGACTAAATGTACGATGGTCAGTCAAATGAAAACCGGAAATATTTTTTACAGCTCCTTTATTACAGACAGAGTTGGAACAAGTACACTATTTTTCAATGTAGCCCCCCTGCTTTTCGATGCATTTCCGCCACCGAGTCGGAAGGGCATGGATACCTCGGGAAAAAAATCTTTTGGCTACGCGTGCAGCCACTCATGCACCGCCTGTTTCACCTCCGTGTCGGTCGCGAACTTGTGGCCATCTAAGGAGTCCTTTAGTGAGCCAAAGATGTGGAAGTCGGAGGGCGCGAGGTCGGGAGAGTAAGGAGGATGGGGGAGGCACTCCAGATAGTCGCCACATTCGCACGAGCCGTATGAGGTCATGCTGGATGAGAACGCTTGTTGAGAGGAGTCCGCGGCGCTTATAATATGCTGTCATAATGAAAAAAATATTTTTAACAAGTAAGAGCAGTAAGGAACACATTTTTATAATTATGATCTGTTAAGGATATTTTCGTATTTTGCCGTTTATCAGTTTTGCCACCAGGCTGTGTGCGTATAGCAGGTTTCAGAATGTCACGCACCAATTCACTATATGTGACACTGCTCACCGTCATACCCTTATCCATGTAATATACCACTAAGGCACTCTTGTGGTCCCAGAACAAGGTCAGCATCACCTTCCCTGCGGATGGCTGGCTGCGGAAATTTTTCGGCTTTGGTGATGTTGAGTGTCGCTACTCCTTATTGGAGCGCTTGGTCTGTGATTGGTAGTGATGGACCCAGGACTCGTCTCCAGTCACAATCCGCTCCAAAAAGGTGTCGCCTTCAAGTTCGTAGCGGCGCAGCTGCTCCTGGCAGGCATCGACTCACCTCTCCTTCACTTCGGGCGTCAGCCGACGAGGGACCCATCTTGCGGCCACTTTCTGGTATTTCAGCTCATCATGGACAATATCTAGAGCAGAGCCATGACTGACCTGTAATGCCGTTGCAAAGTCATCGACTGTGACCCGTCTATCCTCCAGAATAATCTCCTCCGCCGCTGCAATCGCCTCGGCTGTAACAAGACGATGTATCTGGCCTGGTGTCGGTGCGTCCGCCAAACTTGTTGTGCCGCTGCTGAATTTCTTTGTACACCTGAGTCTGCGATACTGTGCTAACATGCGGCGATGGATTTCTATTGGTTTCGTGCCTTCACCGTGTAGGAAACGGATCACTCCACGCTGCTCTTCTTTAGTGCATTCCAACAGAGGGGTTGCCATATTGGAAACACCCGTACGGCGCCACTGGGGGCGTATGGTGTCACATGGGGACGCGAGACCAACGCCAATTGATGGCGGGAGAGTCCACGCGCATGCTTACCGGATCTGATCGCAATGGGAGAGGTTTTCGTTTTTCTTCAGCGGTTTTCCGGTTTTCATTTGAGACAGCCTCGTAATGAAATCATTTTGTTATTCACACTTTTATGCCCCATCAGAGGTAAAAAAAAAAAATAGCCTTCGTGCAATAACCTCATCCAAGTATTTTTTTCTTTCAAGTGAAAGAAATTTTCAATGAAAATTTAATGAAACAATGAATTATAGATTTAAGTATTACAATATAAGGGACTTTGAATTTAATAGATAAATTGTGATTGCCTTGAAAAGGAGGTGTAACACAGATCTATTAATTAAAATGATTCCTCAAATAAAAAGACACCTTATTATATGCTGAAAAGCATATATTGGTTTCGCTCTGTTTGTCTGTCTGTCTGTCTGTCCGTCTGTATGTCCGACGATTACTCGAGAACGCTTTAACTTTTTCAAATTCTGCTTTCGCTCTTCGATAGAGACCCTTCCTGAGCTCACCTGATTAGTTTATGATTGAAATCGGTCTAACAGTCATGTGACTATTGAGACCCAAACCCCTCCATCAGAAATTTTTTTTGGCAATATAAGGCGTGTAATATGTCATTCGAACGGGAATGACGAGCACAAGGCGAATATGATATTCTTTTCGATTTTCGAAATGCTACGTCTGAGAAAATGACCCCCAAAAAGTACTTCAATAATCTAATCTTATCTTATTTTATATATATATTTATAAAATTTATTTTCTGTTTGTTGTTTGTTTGCTTGTCCACTGACAGTTTTTGCCATCGGATGGCGCCAACATCGCACGCCGATTCTTCTTCGACCATGATTCTTATTTCGTTTAGGGCCGGTTCTACCAACCTAGAATAAGTACTGGAATAAAGCTCAGATAAGTCAAAACTGTGTTATACCATCCTCAGATAGGATAAATCCTCAGATAAACACCAGAATAAACCAAAGATATCCTGATAAAGTTATACGGTCCTCTAAAAGTCGGATAGCCACTTATTCAGGAATAGTACGAGGGTTGGGGTAAAAGTCATGGCAACTATTTTTTTTCTTGAAGTCCGGTTGGAAAATGTGACATATACAGACGAAAGGACAAGGTGTTAACTACATGTGTGGACAATGAATAGCACTGAAATATCGTAACACACTAACTTATTGCGGTAGTATACACGGCAATATGGCCTTCACGGTTGCTCATCACTGGTTGACACACGTCCTTGCTGAAACTTTCCTACCCACCGTGCTACTACTGTACGGTATGGTAGGGCATTATTCCCAAGGGCTTCCACTAATTCACTGTGACATTCCATCGCATTCCTCCCTCGGAGAACGGCTATTTTGATGTAAGCGCGCTGCTCAACACGGGTTACTTCCATCTCGCACGACACTCACCAACTGACTGATTTCACAGCCCTCGCTGTGCGCTACTACCAGCTATCACAGAGCCATCTGTTGTTCTGCATACACACTACGCTTGCAGAACTTCCACACGACACATATACGTTTGTGATCCGTTCACATATCTACAAGAAAAAAAATAGTTGCCATGACTTATGCCCCAACCCTCGTATTTCGTATAGTGAATCGTTTCGCTCAAATTTACGACCGTTAATGGCGGTACTTCCGGTCCACTTCGATTTGAAAATGCCTTCAAAACCATAGTATTTCGTGTTATATATTTACCATTTTAAACTACGACGGTATGAATAAGTCTTAGGGTGCAAGTGAACAGCAGATTAGATCTAGATTACCTGCTTATCTGTATTTCATTTTCAATGATCGACAACATTGCCCCCAAAAGGAGAAACGAAATGGAAGTTTTGCGTCTCTGAGGTCTGAGTTCTTAAGCTGACTAGAGGTTTTGTTTTTCGCGTTTGTTTTCTCTGCCGTGCCGCATTTTAACATCAACACTGACTGGAAAACTTTGGTTGTTTTTCCACGGTAGAGGACTTTCTCTTACAGTGCGTTCGCGAAACAGCCACTTTTTCCACTGGTGAATTTCCCGTGAATCGAGTGAATTCACGAAAAGCGAGAGAATCGCGAACGCCTCAGTGAATGATGAAGTAATGGCGATTACCATGAAGACCTAAGCCTAAAACCTGGTGGGGCCCCTTAATCCACGAAGGCTTTGTGAAAGAGTACATGAGTCATTTACTCCTGCTTTGTGAAGACATAAGTAGAAAACTGATAAAACATGAGAAAAGAAGTGAACAAGGCGAAGGAAATATTTTAAAACGTGCAAAAGTAAAATGAAAAAAAATAATAATAATTAGATAAATCAAGATAAATTACGAACGTAAACTTCATAAAGAGTTTAAAACTTGGCCTATTTTATAATTTTCTTGAGTTTTAAAAGTCTGTACTTTAATAATATACTTTGTAAGACTTATTTTTTTTAATCGTTTCTAAACAATTCGTAGTAAACTGTTCTCATTTGCATATTATATTATAATTCGATCTGGTTTTAGTTTTACTATGCTATTAGCAGTGAACCATTAAAAATAAATTAAAATAAATAGATACACAATTTTAATGCAAATACATTAACATTAAATTGGTTATTACTTACGGAATATAATTATACACTGATGTCTATAACTTAATTTAAATCACGTGTTTTTGAGAATAATTATGCAATTTTATGGTTTTTAAATTATTTTGTAATTTTTTAAAATAAAAATTTATTGGTTAAAATAGTAATTTAAAAAATCAACTTTACAACTGGTTAAGAATGCAATTTAAAAAAATACAAATTTAATACAAAATTACTCGATCTGGTTTTAGCTTACTCAATATTTGATTAATCGATTTACTAAAAACTCGATCTGGTTTTAGTTTTCTCATCATACGTCATTTTTCACTTTTTCCACTGGCTTTTTGTGGGTGAGAAAAGTGACAGGAAGTTGGAGGAAAAAGTGAATTCACTTTGAATTTTCGAACGCCATGAATTCACTGTGGTTTCTCGAACAACAAAGTGGAAATAGTGGGAAAAGTGGCTGTTTCGCGAACGCACCCATGCAAGCTATGCACAACAATAAAGACTGGATCGACCCATCTATGAGCTCTTCGCTATTCAAACGTGTCTAAGAAAATTATAAGCACCAGGCATAGTTCTCGATGAATACTGTGGAGTATGGATCATTCAATATCGGAGGTGGCTCAAGAATTCAACATTCCACCGTCCACCGTTTCAAGAGTCTACCGAGAGTACCAACTTGACGACATTACCTCCCACTATGGACAACACAGTGGTTCAAACTAAAGATGTCAACAACAAAAAAGAATAATGAAGTCTTTATTGTTGCTGACATCATTGCATTAAATAGACATTTAATAACTTTCTGTTGAAATTCTACTGCCAAAGAAAGTCCCTATAATTCCATGAGAGCTAAAAAATTATTTTCAGCTTTTTTAATGTTCAAAATTATTTTGTTATACTTTACTGAATGGCTACCAGACATAGATGCACGGTGATAAGTGTGGACTTTTCCAGGCAATTATTAAGACATGTGCCTGTGTTATCGTTGGCGAGCACTTGATCCCAAGTTCCTTGATTTAGCATTGAGTTTCCTCCTCTGGTATATATATATATATATATATCTATGTTTAGAAGGTGATGGTTATGCCAACACCACCTCTACTCAAAGCCTGAGCGCGAAAACGTCGTACATTTTTACATCACCTCAACACCTGCCGACAAAAGATTTATATTTAAGCTAGTCCCTTATACGAGCTTTAGCTAAAGCTATATATAAGAATACAAGCTTAGTCGGTACCTTTATGTGTCCGGCCGGCCATCGTTTGCACGAAAACGTGAAAATGGAAGAACTGAACTGTGATATATCCACTTTTGATGAGCTTTCGTGGACCCCTTCAAGCACGTGCACAAATGTTAAGAATATAAACTTAGGGCATGTAATATATCAATCGAATCCTACTGACGAGTCATAAGTGAATGGAGTGTTACTTTTTTGTTTATCATTTAAGCATTGTTAATGGCAGCTTGGAGCACGTACCCATTATGAAGCTTTGATCATTTCGTTTTAAAATTCAGTGCTGTTAGACCTATTGTTAAATGTGGCTAATTAATGTTAGGCCTATTGTTAAAAATGGCTAATTAATATTAGGCCTATAGTTAAAAATGGCTAATTAATGTTAGGCTTATATTTAAAAATGGCTAATTAATGTTAGGCAACGATATGAAATGAGTAGATCGCTCATGAGCTGCTTTCAGCGCCACCAACGCGTCCCCATTTGAAAGCCTGTCGGCCATGCACTGGTTGGCAAAAAATGGCCTTCATCGTATGTTTACGTTTGAAGTTTGCGTAGACAAACACAGTAAAACTCAATGCCGATTTCTTGTCCAGCTTTAAATTGTAATAATAGATATATTAAAGTTTCAACACTGACCTTTCACATGTGTGTTTTTATCTTTCTGCGTCTTAGAATGTTTTTCTCATGTAAAATTCCTGATCGTCTTTTATATCGTGGTTGTTGATACATAAAAGATGTCGATATTCAAACATGTTACCGTCGTTTCAGTGATACCAGAATGATTGTTCAGTGATACCGAGGTATTTATGAAATTATATACCGCCTTTATTAAATTGGGAGAGGTCGCTTAAGAAATTTCAGACTACAAGCACGATGTTGTGGTGGGTTGGGGTGCTTTCTCAGCTGGCGGCAAAGCGGATATATAGTAATGGCGCTTTGGCTGGCGATGTTGTTCTGCCAACCACAGTAATAGCGCCTACACTAACAATTGAGATTAGTTCCACTTTTCGCCGCCTTCAAATTGCCCCAAAGATGGCGGCCACATAAGCGATCTACCAAGGCCTCCTATAGACAAGGCCTGCTCACTCAGACAAAATGGCGGCAATAGAAGGCTTGCAGATGATATAGCTGAGATGAATATTTTTTAAATGCTGAGCACACAGAATGTAAAAATGCACAATATGATTTTTTATTCACAATATTCTTCACATTAAAATAGTCCCAGTCGTCTAATTATTTAAATTCGAGTAATACAAAATAATTCTCCTTCAAAAAGTCAGTTTAGCTTAATAAATCTAAAATATATTATAATAATATTTTAACGTGATGAATATTGTGAATAAAAAATCATATTGTGCATTTTTACATTCTGTTTGCTCAGCATTTAAAAAAAAATCCATCTCAGCTATATCATCTGCCAGCCTTCTATTGCCGCCATTTTGTCTGAGTGAGCAGGCCTTGTCTATAGGAGGCCTTGGATCTACTCATTTCATCTCATTTCATATCGTTGATGTTAGGCTATTGTTAAAAATGGCTAAATAATGTTAGGCCTATTGTTAAAAATGGCTAATTGATATTAGGCCTAAAGTTAAAAATGGCTAATTAATATTAGGCCTATTGTTAAAAATGGCTAATTAATATTAGGCCTATATTTAAAAATGGCTAATTAATGTTAGGCCTATAGTTAAAATGACTAATGTTAGGCCTATTGTTAAAAATGGCTAATTAATGTTAGGCCTCTAGTTAAAAATGGCTAACAATATTACGCCTATTGTTAAAAATGGCTAAATAATGTTAGGCCTATAGTTAAAATGACTAAATAATGTTAGGCCTATTGTTAAGATGGCTAATTAAATTTAGGCCTATATTTAAAAATGATGTGAGTGTGGATAGAATCAAAGGTATTTCCATTGTTCATTTAAACCAAGTGCAAGTAAAAGTGAAATATTCAAATTTAAAATTACATCTGCGTCACAGCTAAAGCTCCTTGGAATGCTTAAAAGATTTTTCCCGACAATGCTTTGAAACAATGATTTTTCTTTCCTAACGTTTATGGCAGTAGCGGATCTAGAATTTGGTCAAGGGGGGAGCCAAAGGGGGGGGGGATAATCAGCTGGTTTGGCTAATATGTTATAAGTTATTTCAAATAACCCCCTCCCCTCCCCAGGAAGTGATGGTTTTGGGGTCTTTCCTATACTGAAGTTTGTAAATGCAAATTTGTAAACTTATTGCAGTATTAAAAATCTTTACAATTTATCTAACTGGTATAAGTTTAGGACCAATGGGGGGGGGGGGGGGCTATAGCCCCGGTAGCTACCCCCATAAATCCGCCGCTGTATGGTAACTTTGATTAAGAATGGCTCTAGCAGTGGAAAGACCTTAGGCCCAGTGGAAAGAACAAGGATTAAAACATTTATACGTGCGAGCATTTCATTTCTCATTTCGCGTGTGTTTGGAAAGATACGTGTGACCGCTGCAAACGAATACGTAAATTTACATGCAGTTTTCGCCATTGTTGTATATAAAAATATTACTGTAATATTAAACCAACAATATTATATTCTTCTTTTCAGCATATTTGAAAATCGTTTTACGAGTTATATTCTTGTTTATAGAATAAAAAACACAAATGTTTTGAGTCCCTTTGGTCGCCTTTGGAATTAGCTTTCGGACTTGATCCGAGTCTGTTTTTTCAGGATAACATATAAAGGAATAGGTGGTAATGTTACCCCCTGCTGATAAATTGGCCTCTAGCCTAATAAATCAACTATTATTGCCATCTAGGAATTAAGTATAATATCCAATAAAGCAATAACTAGTTGCAAAATTTAAGATGTCGATATCGCTTCCTGTTGATTCATCTGTCAATAAAGCAGTGCTATCAAAAGTACATGTACGAAAGTTTTTCTAATGTTTTTTATTTTAATTATTATAGAAATGTTCAAAAGAGACTGATAATGTAATATACCGGGTGATACAAAAGCGTGTTACATTTTTTTCATGAAACTAATAATCGTTTTGCCGTGACGAATTCTTTAGCAAAACAACGTGCGCGTGCCTCGTGATTCTTATGAAAGCATTGAATTGCTGGAAAACAAACACTGAAAATGTCGTTAACAATAGAAGAACGTCGTTACCGTTATACAAAGTTTTATGAAAAAACTTAAAAAAAAATATAACACACTTTTGGATAAGTGGTTATGTTCCGTTTTTGGCATATTGAAGGCAAACTCGCGTTAGCTTTTTTCCCCTTAGATCCTATTTTTCTTGTTTGTCAAACCCAGTGTTTTCCTTTAATTCGCCCCCTGTTGTTTTTAGATATAAGCATTTCATCATTTTAGTTCAGAGAAAACTCGTTTAAGTTTCATTGTTAAGTAATAGTAGATACTTTAAATTACTAATTTCAATGTTTTGACTATTGAATGTTGATTTTATTCTTTTTTTTTCCCTGAGTTTAAATATATGTGTTTTCCATACATTTAAATAGTCCCCCGAGGGCCATAATACCTGCACATGATCTCATCTGATCTGTTTGGACTAACCTTAAAAAACACATGATTATTCAAATATTTTGAGTATTTTATTTCTTTCAAAAAATGGTATTTCATGCCAACTTAATACCACACACTTTGCACTGTATTATCTGATTTTAGGAAAAAACAAAAGGGGGGGGGGCATTACCACCTTTACTCCAAAAGTAATAAAGTAATAATTTCATGCTTGGCTCAGAAACATGAAAAGGTACCCGAGTTCGAGCGTGGGTTGTCCTCATAGATCAAAATCCAGAAACGGTGATACTATCTCCTTATTAAAAAATCTTTAAAATTATTATTCCTGGAAAAATATAGCTAATTTAGAGACAGCCGCAGGGCTGTTAGTAAAATAAAAACGATTCTTCAATAAAAGACCTTTGCGGGAGGGAAGTCTGAGAGTATTAAAATTTACCGTGGAATCTATTGCCTGACATGATAACAATGTAATAGATACATGGAATGACGAATCTTAATTTCGTCACCCAGTTTAAAAGAAGATAATAAAAAAGATGAGAAGTCAAATTTTGCCGTCCATCCAAACGAAGAAAACCAGTCTTTTCTTTTGTCAAATTTGGAATATCGAATTACCCTAGACTTCCTGCAATTCTTCAATAGCCCAAAACTGAATTTTACGCTTGAAATTAAAGAAATTATAAAGCTTCATTAGAACATTTTTTATTTTATTTCACATTTTCATATTTATAAGTACAATATAATATTGCAACAGATTAGCGATAAGCACTTAAATAAGCACGTATTACAGCGATATTAGCCATAAGAAAAATTGGTCCTCGGATTCGAGTTTCTTTGTTGTTTAACGAAGAAGTGCTCTTGGAAGGAGAATCTTAGCTGCGAGGCGTGCAGTTCAAAACCGAGCAAACGAGTTATTGGAAAAAACAATAAATCGTCTACAGAGAATGAGAGTGTATAGCAGAATCGAGAGCGAATGAGAGAGCAAAAGTAAAAAGTTATTTGTCAGCAAAAGAAGAGAGAAAGTATATCTAAAGCAAGACAAAGAGAAACCTTTGAAAACGTGCAGAAAGACAAGGGCAAGAGCTCCTTCGACATGAAGCTTTTAGAACAAACGAAGCTCCTGAAGATATGCAAGCGCATCAATTCCAGTTCGGTTTGTATTTGCTATGACTATCAAAAAAAGCGCAAGAACAGTCATTAAAAGTAGCGGGAGTCAATTTGGAGAATCCCTGCTTTTCACATGGAATCCCTGCTCACGCGTTGGATCTCCTGCCGGATCAACCAAAAATGTCGTCTACAAAAGAGTCTTGGAAGATAATTAGCTGCAGATTAGCTTTGTTAAGTGTATTTTGACAATACATTCTCATCAATAGAATTATCTTCAAGAGAATCAAGATTCAACTACTTTTCACTCTCCTAGAACCAATAGCAAAACCAGACTTTGTGCATCAACACTCCAGTCAACAAAACGAGTGTCAACCAACGAACTAAAGTCATTAAGGAACAACATCGAACTTTTCCATCAAAAACGCTAAGTATACATCCCATAAACATTGACATTAAAAATTATATCATCCAATTTAAATATTTAATTTATTTAATTAATTTCAATTTTCCAAAATGGAACAAAATAAATCTATATTAATAAAAGTCAATGTTTGTTTGTCTGCCTGTCTGTCTGTCAGTGTGTATATTGGCGATAATGTCTACAACCGCGAAACCAATGGGCGTCAAATTTTTCCTGATGCTTTAACATATTGCGGAAATTGTTTTTTACTACTTTGCCATGGATTGCCGCGGGTTGCACGGGTTTTATGAGTGAAAAACCACCCGTTTTTCATGTAACAATGTATTTATTTATTTATTTATTTATTTATTTATTTATTTATTTATATACTACGTACAAAAAATATGACAAGCCAACAATAAAAAACAATCCATTCTTACACTGAGCATTATTAAAATTTAAAAAAATCCTATGACAATCCACAAAGCGCAAGGACAATCATTAAAAGTAGCGGAGTCAATTTGGAGTGCGTGCTTTTCATATGGACTACCATAGCATGCTCACGCGTTGATTCTCCAGAACACATTTCATCTATGCTCCTGGTAGATTAACATAAATGGTGTCTACAAAAGAGTCTTCGAAGATTAATATTAGCTTTTTAACTGTATATCGATAATACATTCTCATTTACATTTTCAATAATAGCCCAATATAAAGACTTAATCCGTTAAGCCGTCGGTCCTGGCTGCTATTACCACCTTGTGGCAGTCATAAAAAGCTGGCAGAAGCTCAAAAATGCATCTCCCAACAAGTCTGGTCAGCGTGGAAGATTAGACCAAATACCCCCCGTGGGGGAGGCCTATGTCCTGCAGTGGACTGAGACAGGCTGAATATTTATCCTTTTATAAAGACTTAATATAATTATTTAAAAATTTATCTATACTCTGCCCAACAAAAGAAAAACTGGGCGTGTCCAGTTAAATTTCCAATTTCAGTTGTTAAACATTGGGATCATTCCACGTCAATTCAAGCAGAAATTTTATAGTTTTGGCATTGACCTCTCGGATTTTAATGAAATTTGGTATATACAATTGCCCTAGAGAGTTAGTAATGCATGACAAATATTTTTTTTTTTTTCATTTTTATGGAAGTTACGGACATTTAAAATTTTCGAAATTTGAGTGGGGGCCTTATCTATGAAGTACTGTATTTTCGGTTGTATTTTACTTAGAAAGATGCGATTGGTGACATATGAAAGCTCTTTAACTGTAGATTCTATATGAAATTTTTAAAATTGTATTACGCATGCGCAAATATTTGAATTTAATAAAAATATTTTATTTATGCAAATTTCTCAAAAGGTGGGTATTTTCTTTTCGTTAAAAAATTATTAATATCTCACACATACTTTCATAAAAACAATACAAAAAATTCAAAACTGTGTTTTGCTCCGTTTTAAAGATATTAATTTTTTAAGCTTGAGCTCCAAGCAGCTGGAGTCAGATAGTAGGGACTTGACTACTCGTACAGGGAAGAGAAAGCGTGTAACCTTGGGACCATTCATTTATTTACGTTTTATTATTTATATAAATAGTGTTATTAATTATAATTCTCGATTTCTTCCTTTGGGGTGCCTTGAAAGGTAAATTGTATGCAAACAATCCGCACACTTTGCCTGAGATGAAGGAGGAAAAATCTGAAGTTCAGCAAATCTCACCAGCCATATTGAGCAGAGTGTTTCACAACGTGCAACTGCTCTTTTATCTCGTCATCAGGGATTGAATGTCCCTTAAGGTGATTTTTCTTCTTTGGGAAGTGGTGAAAGTCGCAAGGTGCAAGATCTTTCATCTTTGAACTGCAGTTTTTCATCTTTGAACTGTAGGCGCTGCAACACCTCTTGTATGTGGCGATTGTTTGCGGGCGAGCGTTATCGTGCTGCAGAAGATGGTCCAAAGCTGTCATTCAATCCTGATTTCGACAACAACCCCGGACTTCCTCTCGGACGGGTTCATCCGAGTAGTCACAGGTTGGTGCAGTGCGTGGAAAGTGATGGGGATAATGTCGAAAAGTGAATAGTGCATTACATAGAGGACAAATGTAAGTATCAGATACAAAAAGAATTTTGAAAATCGGTTAACAAATATAAAAGTTACAGCCATGGAGGCATTACTTTTCGATCAACCCTAGTATCTTCCCTGCATTTATTGAATTTTCTTTTAAAATTTAATGAGTTCACATTGAAAGGAATAAAAAGCAGCTGTTGAATGTTTAAGACAATCGGATATTACCATAAAATTTTTATTTCTTAGGATATCTTGTCCATCTGAAGAACTGAAACTCGAGTAGCCATGCAATTGTGGCTTGGAACTCGAGCTTTAAAAATTAATATCCTCAAAACGGAGCAAAACACAGTTTTGAATTTTTTGTATTGTTTTTATGAAAGTATGTGTAAGATATTAATAATTTTTAACGAAAAGAAAATACCCACCTTTTGAGAAATTTGCATAAATAAAATATTTTTATTAACTTTAAATATTTACGCATGCATAATACAATTTTAAAAATTTCATATAGAATCTACAGTTAAAGAGCTTATTATATGCCACCAATTACATCTTTCTAAGTAAAATATAACCGAAGTTACAGACTTCGTAGATAAGGCCCCCATTCAAATTTCGAAAATTTTAAATGTCCGTAATTTCCATAAAAATGAAAAAAAAAAAATAATATTTGGCATTCATTACCAACTCCCTAGGGCAATTGTATATACCAAATTTCATTAAAATCCGAGAGGTCAGTGCCACTGCCTGCCTGAACTGACGTGTAATGACTCATTGTTAATTTTACTTAGCAACAATGTCTAACAATTGAAATCGGAAATTTAATTAGACACACCCAGTTTTTCTTTCGATGGATAGCGTATAAACAAATTTACCTCTTATTCAACAAATCCGAGCTAAATAAATTATCTTAAACGGGTGAATAGGGTTTTTATCGAGTTTTAATGACTTGCAGCGGGTTGCGCGGATTTTATGAGTAAAAAAAAAACCACATTTTTCATGCAATGGGTTTTTTCTTGGAAATAACCCTGGAGAAATCGTGGGTGATAATACAGTTGGTCAAGTTGGCAAAAAAAAAATCAAATTTAGTTATTGTAAAATTTACCATAAACAACCTGCATATATTCAACCAGCCCGTGCGAAGCCGGGTATTATTCTAGTTTAATAGATAAAACAGAGTAGATCGAAGGTGAATTGTTTGCATATTAGGAATGTACAACAAATGATATCGAGTCAGTACTGAAATCATGAAATAACAATTCACGTACTCTACGTGTCTAAGGGTGGCCGCCCTACGTGTTTTTGTTCTGATAACTGACATTTTAGGACGATAAACTGCAATATGCATGAGGAGGTCTGAAAGTATGTACTAAGCATGCGTTATCATTTCTTTGAATTTCTTTAAATTTGATCGTCGCGTTCCTGAATTAGATATCACCTCGGGATACTGAAATCACAATTACCGCTTGCGTATACGCTCACGGAAATTAAAATATTGAGAATATTTTAATATCGAAGAGAAATAAGTCCTGTATTATGATTTATCACTACCCGTTCAAAGACCCTCGAATCAGTTCGAATGACCCTTTATTGACAGCTTAATATAGCCTCTCCGTATGAGTGGGATATTGAATTCTTTATCAAGTTAGCAGTCTCATTACCCTTTATAGACCGGAACCTATCTAATTATTATGGTTACACACGACTCTTTACACGCTGGTTTATTCTCTGAACCGGTGATTAATGCAATTTGGTAAAGCGTGCTAAAACTGAATTGCGTGAAAGCCGCAATAGAATTTATGAAAGTCGTCGGTTTACGGCTATTTAGTTATTTGGAAATAGATATTGATCTCCTTTACAGTTCTTAGAAAATTAACTATATACACTCCCCTGACAAAAATTTAGAATAGTTCACTATATTTAATCACTTCGAAACATTGACGAAAGTGTTGTGAATGAAATGAGACACATTTTGGAAGCGTTCATAATGCACTAAAGAAAATTCTTTATAATGCTCTGTTTCCGTTAGAGGGTATCGAAAAAAACAAAACAAGCAAAACATTATATTTTGTAGAGAGAGGAAGTTACAAAAATTTGGAAGACTACATCACCTCCTTTAGTCTTAACAACTTCTTGAATTCTAGCTGGGAGTGATATAACAAGTCTTCACTTACTTGTAGTGGTATTTCTTTCCAACATGACTTCATATCTTCCTTCAGTTCATGGAGGTTCTTTGGCTTTTGCTTTTTAACAGTTTTTATCACAATATCCCATAACGGCTCGATGGGATTATGGTCTGGGCCATTCTCTGTGCTGGATTTCTTTTTCTTTAAACCACTTGTTTACTTGCTTAGTGATGGCATGGGGCATTGTCATCTTGGAAGGTGAATTCTTCACCACCGAAGTGAACTTTTGCTCTTTGTATTACGTAGCTGTCCAAGATTTCGGCGTAAGCGTTGGCTGCCGTAGTTCCTTTAATAATCTCCATCTCGCCAACTCTTTACCGATCATTGAAGCCCACACAATAATTTCCTGAGGGTATTTTGTATTAGACAGGAGGCTCATCTGATGATATTTTATCGGAAACCTTTCTTTTACCATATGTCCAGCATTATCTCCATAACTTAGACCAAAGCGAGACTCATCGGTGACCAGAGCTTGTTTCCAATTGTCAATACACCAATCTTTGTGAGCTTTGGCCCATTTCAAGCGTCTTGATCGGTGGGATGCATCCATGTACGGTTTTGTTTTTAGTCCTCCGTGTTTTATACCCTTTTCCCAATAGTCGTCAAATTGCTGTCCTATCTGAGACCTGAACGCCACATGCTTTCTACTGAGCATTAAGTTCAGGTACTGATGAAAAGCGGCTTCTTTTAACGACTGACACCAAAGCTCGGTCAACCCTGTGGTTCCACTCCGTGGCAGTCTTATAATGCTCTTTGTTGTATGAACTCTTGTGAACACTTTCGAAACAGTTTCTTTTGAACATCGAAGCATTGCTGCTATTTCAGTTTGTGCTTTTCCATCCTTATGGTGTTCCAGAATGGCTTTCCGGCGATCAGCCTAGTTCTTTCGTTTTGCCCATTGTGAAGGTATAGTGGTACGAGGAAATAAATCAACGACCGATATTTATACGTATTATACAAAAAGCACTTCATTGAGTAAAGTAATTATTATTCAAATTATTTTCAATGGAAAATCATTACCTATGCTTGGAGACGCTTCTCCAATTAATAATTATTATTTATTCAAATTATAATTTGCATATATACTGTGATTCATCATTGATATTCCAAACTTTTGTCACTCCCTCTTACCGCAAAATGTAACGTTCAGTTTGTTTTTTCTAACAAGCTGACTATGCAAGCAAAATATTAAAAAGAATTTTTCTTTGTGAATTATAAAAGCGTCACATAATTTGCCAAAATGCGATCCATTTTATGCAGAAGACATCAAATGTCTCGAAGGTGTTAAATACAGGTTGATTCAGAAAGGTAGGTCAAGAATGAAATACCATGTACAGTTTAGCGGGGAACAAAATTTTTCCTATAACATGGGCCCGGAAATGCATCCTTACAGAGATAATTCATTTTGTACGAGGTAGGAATGACATTACAGTAGGTGTTCAAAATGCCGACCCTGAGCCTCGATGCAGGTGTTTAGTCTGCGGACGAGATTCTCGCGAACTCTGCTGAAGATGTCCGGAGAATCACTGACTTCTCCACACGCTGTTGGTAAATCCTTTCCGCTTCAGTAGCATTACCCTGTTCCCCGCCAGCTCCGCATTAGTCAAGCGATCCATTGTACGACAATGGAGTTACATGTTTCGTTTCCTCTCTTTTAAAGGAGAGAACACGATCAGTTTACATGTTTAGATCCTAATTTACATGGACCCTACCATTGCATTCCGGGTAACGCACATCCATTCTTACCTTGTACAAGTTGCATTATTTCTGTAAGGATGCATTTCTGGACCCATGTTTATAGGAAAAATATTGTTCACCGCTACAAACTGTACATGCTATTTCATTCTTGACCTACCTTTCTGGATCACCCTGTATATCGAACTATTCTAAACTTTTGTCAGGATATATTCAAATCGGATTTTTTTTTTATAAAATAGCCAGAATATTGATGTGAAATTGAGCGAGAGAAAATCCTTCTCTTAATAAACACTGTTGGTTTATTTCTTTATGCTAATATTTAAATGTGATATTATCTTTATAATGAAACTTCTGAACATGAAAATGAGCCGTATAGGGTTATGAGAAAAATTCATCTTTGAGTCAAAGTTCAGAAATCTTAAATAATTAGGAAAAATCATCTGTGATTTGGAAAAAGATAGCCCTATACATGCACACTGACCGATGAATTAAAAACATTTGTTTAATATGTTATTAAGCCCTCTTTATCCCGAATTATGTCGTATGCGGGTAGACGTAGAGTCATTGAGTAAGAATTCACATTTAAAATATCAACATAAGGAAATAAAGCAATAGTGTTTATTAAGAGAAGGATTTTCTCTCGCTCAATTTCACATCAATATTCTGGCTATTTTGTAACAGAAAAATCTGATTTGAATATACCCCCCCCCTGACAAAAGTTTAGAATACTTCAATATATTTAATATCTTCGAAACATTCGATGTTTTCTGCGTAAAATGAATCACATTTTGGCAACTTTTGTGACGCTCTTATAATTCACAAAGAAAAATTCTTTTTAATACATAGTCAGCTTGTTAGAAAAAACAAACTGAACGTTACATTTTGCGGAAACAGAGAGTGACAAAAGCTTGGAATATCAATGATGAATCACGGTATATATGCAAATTATAATTTGAATAAGAATTATCTTACTCAATGAAGTGCTTTTTCGTAATAGAAATATCGCTCGTTGATTTATTTGCTATTATATACCTTCACAATGGGCAAAACGAAAGAACTTGATGCTGATCACCGGAAAGCCATTCTGGAACACCATAAAGATGGTAAAGCACAAACTGAAATTGCAGCAATGCTTCGATATTCACAAGGAACTGTTTCGAAAGTGCTCACAAGGGTTTATTCAACGAAGAGCATTACAAGACTGCACAGTGGTCCGAAATAACTCAAACCCTGGCCAAAAATAATTTTTTTGTTTATGATAACAGAAATGAAACTAAATATTTTCTATCATTCAAATGAGTTATATACATCATTTATAAAGCTTGCTTAAATTTGCATCCATCATTAAGCCTACAGCTTCTGTTTTTTTCCACCCGAAGAAGTTGCAACTGTCCCCCACCCTACCGTCCTTTTGAGCAGTACCATGAAGCCTTTCGGAAAACTTTCACGACAGCTGCGCACCCAATCAGTCCGGCCTTTCGCATCTGCTGGACGGTAGGCAATTGCACGAACCTTACTACAATCTGGGAGGTAACTCATGTTTCATGGTCCTGTGTCGAAGGGTTTTCCTCTGCTACCATCTTCCTGATGTTTTTGACTGTGGCAGGTGAACGGCTAGAGTGGGGGATCTCTTCCGAGGTAGATTTTCAAGGGTGAACTTGTCGGGAATGCCCGAATTGTGTAATTCAGCCAGAAAGGAGGTAACAGCAGCCTTCGATAGCGAAATTTCTTCCGTCTTCCACTGTTGCACGATGCGTACGGCACTAAATCTCGCCTTGGAAAGCGCTCGTTTCTCCAAAAATAATTAATTTTTCTCGTTATGCCGTGAATTTTCTGCGCTCGTTTCCTGAACAAATATTTATGGAATGCCCATTGGTACCACCTAATTTACATAGGTTCGGGCGCATTCCATTGCTGGGGAGGGGTGTTCAAAATCGGCTAAGTTAAGGAGAAATGACCCTTGGTACATTTACGCTCTTTTTTTATGGTTTCACGGAAAACTAGCTACTATACGTGTTTGATTATCCGACAATTCGATTTACCGATCCATATTGGTTTTATTTGGTTCGGATAAACAACGCTCCACTGTTGTATGGGGGGTTGGCATGGCGTCAATAATGTTTGAAGAACTTGTAAGTCAGTGGAAGACCAGACATTCCCTTTGTCCTTGTTGGAGGAAGAGGATCTTGATGTAGATATGTCGTTCCAACATGTTACAAAATTTCTCAATAGAGTTGAGATCTCTGAGGCGGCTAGGGTAAATGACGGAAGTCATCTTCGTGCTCAATAAACCAAGGTCGGTCAGAATATAGTAACTATCAACAATTTTATAACGGTAACATATGTCATTCAATCGGAAAAGAAGAGAAACGAAAGATTGTAGAGTTCTTTTCGTTTTTCTAAATTCTCTAAATTAATTCAAATTTTCTCTCTGTATTTTGCAAATAAAACTCCTTAAATTAGACATCCACGGTTCCAATAAAGTGTCCAATAAAAGAGAGTGTCCAACTTATTGGATACATGTATTTTCCTTTAAAAGAACTGGATGGATAACACTGCATGTTTAATTTTAATGATATCTAACAATAACTTACCAAATATTAAAAAATTATGAAATATGCAGTGTAAAAAAATTAGTTACTTTTGATTGCTTCAGTTTCATTAACTTGGATTTTGTCCAAAATGCTTGAAATGTTCTAGGTAGTCCGGTAAGTTCGTACCTGGTGCAAACGCCATCTCACGCGACTGCAATGTGATCGCATTCCCGGACAAGATTTCGCTTCCTAGTCGCTCGCATTTGTTTATGTGAAACGGGCTTATAATCGCGTTCTAGTGTTCAATGATCAACACCATGAAAGAAAGACTCATAATTTCAACTAGATTAGGAATGTTCTCTTGTGACTTTTCAAATATCCCAGAAGTACTGTACATTGCATACATTCCTGGCAATACACATAGAAAAAATGTGATAAGGAACAAGAGATGGAAAAATCCAAAACACTGATAAAGACATTTGCAAGAATTTGTTCTCCAACTTATTGAAAAAGCATTGTCCAACTTCCAAGTTAGAAGAGTGTCCAATTTATTGAATTTGTTAAATAAGGAATTGCCTATACCTTCAACCTGTTGCAACAAAAAGTGTCCAACTTAAGGGAGTGTCCAACTTAAGGGAGTGTCCAACTTATTCTGGTGTATAGGGGTATATTGTATTATATTTTATTCAAAGTACTGTCCTTCGGAAGCTACATCCTTTTTTCCATTTTTTTGGATAAAACATGGATTTCACTGAATAAAAATTAAAGTTCTTTTGAGGCGATCCAGTCATCGAGCCATTTTTTGCATATCTTCGAAAGATATGAAGTGCTGATCAGAAAGGTCATGCTCCATCGACCGAAACAAATATTAATCCGAAGGAACGATGTCTGGTGAAAAGAGAGGATGGGGTAAAATATTCCGTCCAATACCGCCAAGATTTCCTTCACTGGTTTTACAGCATGTGGTCTAACATTGTCTTTCTCTAAATTCAAGTGGTATCCACTTCCTACCTTTGGATCATTCTGATTTACTAACGGTTGAGTGTCTGACAACTCTTTGAGCGTCTGACATGAATCTTCTTTCAGTAATGCCGCCAATTCTCCATTATCAAACTTTTTCGGCGCTCTTTGTCTTTCACATCAAAACTGTTGTCATTGAATCGTCTAAACCAATTTCTGCGAGTTGTTTCAGAAAGAGTATGCTCCCCCTGTGCCTCTATTAACAAATGAACACTTAGGTTTTCGAGTAATAAATGCTTTCTGTAAACTTAAGTATTATTCAAAATACCTCAAAAAAGTAAGCGGATAACACGACATAGGCGTAATTCAAACATGTATCATGTTCCAAAAAGAGGCGATGAAAGCAAATTTGTATTAAAAAAAAAGGTAGCCTATATGAAATTTCGAATGGTAAAAGTCATGAAGCAAGGTTTTGCATTTGTTATGTAAATAAAATGCTGCATCTTTTGTAAAGTTAAGACTTAGAAGCGGCGTCTACGACCAAAGGGGAGGGAAGGGGGACAAGACTCATTTGAATGCGATCACACCAATCTGAGCATTATTTCATTTCCGTGGAAAATTTCACGCAAAACTAATTTCGAAAGGCGCTTAATTTATAATAATGGGATATTAATAAGGGCCCGAAAGCGTCTCCGTCACTTTCCACCTGAGCCTCGAGCCATTTTTGCTTCAACAACTTCCAACAATGAATCGAGTGAGTGCAACTCTTCACACTTTTCCTCCAATAGAATTTATCCATTTTGCGCTCCTTCCTTCACTCTAAAGAAAAACTTTTCCTTATTTTTTTATTTTATTTTATAATATTTTTTTCCTTAAAAAAAAGATAGACCCACCCTTTCCGTTCCCTTGCTTTTGCTTGATATATTTTTAGCTAATATTTTTTCATCAGCCGCCCTCGTAGCCATTGCGAAGCGCCAGCCCTTATCTCCTCAATATAATAACGAAGCCTTATCAGACCGTGATGTGTGAAGAAGGCCTGTAAGGCTTCGGAACTGCATATTTTCCAATCTCGGCATTTGAAAATCGTCCCGAGATTTCATTTGGGTTGTGGGGACTCCATTTTCTGGGCGATGATTCTTTTCGGTGCTCGAAAAGAGGATTAGACTTGCTAATGTTTCATAATTCGATCTATTGGCAGGAGTCACTCACATGGTTATGTAATCAGGCCGGGCTAAATAACATGAATATGGATTGGTGGGCACGTGGGAATCCGTTGGAAATGTGTTACATTCCAGTGTTTAGGATCGTGATTGACTACGATACATTCTCCTCGGGCGATGGGTTGGAGAAGTAAGGTGGGTGGAATGAGTAAGGGAGTGAGGAAGAGGGGGATAGGAGATGGAAGAGCACAGAGATATGTTAAGAAACAGAATTGGTATGGAGAGAGAGAGAGAGAGAGAGAGAGAGAGAGAGAGAGAGAGAGAAAAGGAACTTTAAAAAGAAGAGAAAGGATGAGCGAAATAAAACAAATGCAGTTGTCGTTAAAAATTACAGAAAGTTGTGAGAAAGCGAGAAAAACAGTAATTACATTGCAAAGAAAGTCTCTTGGAAGAAAATTAAAAGAATAGCCAATTCTAAAACGTAGGAAACTTGTTCAAGTACAAACATCTTAATCAAAAGGAATACACTATCTACGAAAAGTGTATGCACGGTAACTTTAAAAATGCTTATTTCCGGAAAATGAGAAGGCAATCTCCAGATAGAACTATATATGTACAGTGGCGCTAGCACATTAGTAAATGGTCCAATCGCCATCGTTGTTAATAATGGCTTCATATATCCGGGGCATGCTTTTTACTAAGCTGATAGGAAACTCTAGAGGTAAAGACTTCCAAATCTGTCGAATTTGTCGAGTCAGCTGGTTCAAACTCCAGTGCGGTCCTGCGAATCTAATGCGTCCTGTAAGCCCATAAATTTTCTATGGGGTTGGCATCAGCTGACTGAGATTGACAATCAAACTGTGCAATGCCGTGTTGTGCCCAAGATCTGTGTAACACAGACCTTGGTTGTGCCTTCCATTGCGTGCACAGTCTACCACGATGTTTCGGGTCACTGTCCTCCTGAAGAACCCAGTTTATATTTGTCCTCCTGTACAACCTTCGAATAGATGGTAACAGGTTTTTTTTTTTAAAGAGTAAGAATTGAATGGTCTTAAAAAGGATTTTTACACGCCAAGCCTCAGATGCTTGAATTATTATATGCTGAAAACCTATTACCTATTATATGCTGGTAACACATTTTCCATTGTTGCCTTTGTAATTCCGTGATAGCAGGAAACGATATCTGAACGACACTTTTGCTTTTTCCTACTACACTGGAGGGAGTAGTAGGAAAAAGCAAAAGTATCGTTCAGATATCGTTTCCTGCGAGCATCGCGAGAAACTGCCGTCATTACGTAACATGCATAAATGACGTCACTTGTCTTCGCAATTTTATAGCTTAGTGACATAAATTGCATTCATAAACTTTCAAATTTTGATCTATTTAATGTTGGCATTGAAATAAAGAATTGAATTAATAAAGCAAATATTAGAAGAAAATATTAGAAATTTATTCGTGTTATTGTTAGATTAAATAAGAAAGCCATCTATCTTAGGAAATAAAATAGTATAAATTAATAAATAACAATAGGAAATTAACAATATTTCAGAATAAATATTAATAAATAGTAAATAAATGAATAAAATGCAATTAAAAATTAATAAATACATATTATTTACAAGCATATTCATTTTTGAAATGAAGTGAATTATATAATACACATACACAGAGAAATAATAAAATTAATGATAATAACAACTTAAAATTATATTAAGTTATTATTTCTTATAGTTTTTATTATATATATAAAACTAAAATATGGAAATCTCTGAAATAATTTAACTTCATTTTTACATTTGGAATATTTTAAAATGAAAATTAAAAAGAAACCAACAAATTTTTAAAATGAACAACAGATATCCACTACACTAAATGTAGAATTTTTTTAAGAATTTAGTGTTTTTGTGCTGATAGACTTTGAACAATACAAAGCATGATGTTTAAACAATATCTCGCGGCACATCGTTGATTTTTGGCCATTATTAAATTCAGCTTGCATTTCTAAGTCTATCCAGGAATAAATGACATGTGCTCTTGGTCTAAAACTTCCGTTATTAAACCGAAACTAAAAGTCAGATTTGTAAAATGAAAACAGTTTATGACATAAAATTGGCCGTGACGTCGCAATGACGTCATAATTGAGGCTGCCATCTGGTGTAGTAGGATAAAATACATATGCGCAAACAAATCTGCGCATTACATCAAACAACAATGGTTGTCATATCTCGTTAGTATTAAGGATCTCTGATCAGTGCTAGCAAAGTTGTTGACTGTGGAGAGCATTGTTTATGATTAGCCAGCGTAATGTATTGTAAATGCTTTCCCGAGATGAGACGTGGCCGGCAGATATGTATTTATATTCGTAGAAATGTGCTTATGTGATCGGTTTGTAGACACAATTCCAACTATGCATTGCGAAGCAATAGAAAGAGTGCATGTATTGAATTGCTGGAAGACACGAATTATCCTTGCATTGGGGAATACGCGTATTGAGCACATAGGTTCGGCTCTGCGCGTGCTGAAAACGTTAATGAGATGGTACGCGTGCAGGATGTACGTGACTGACGATTATTGAAAATGGAGATGGGTCTCTAAATCAAAAGGATATTTTTATTCGTAGAAAGTGAATTTATTACTATAACTTAAAAACGAATTAACTTTTTCACACTCTGTTTTCACCAATCCATTAATATGGGACAGAGCACGAACAAGTTCGAACGTGAGATAGCGTGAATAGGTACGTGCACTAATAGCACGTGCCCTAATGGTACAATTATGATACCCCTTAAAAATTTCGTATAACCAGATATGGTATGTAATATATCAAACAAATCTTAACAACGTCTCATGAACGAATATACAGTATAAGAGTAACAAATGATAGCAGATATTGGTCTAGTGACACTTGCACGTGTAAGGATGTCTCATAAATGAATATAACGAGTAAATAATGAT
>JAHWFO010081735.1:2542692-2563116 GCA_023313115.1 Rhysida immarginata
TTTTTTTAAGAATTTAGTGTTTTTGTGCTGATAGACTTTGAACAATACAAAGCATGATGTTTAAACAATATCTCGCGGCACATCGTTGATTTTTGGCCATTATTAAATTCAGCTTGCATTTCTAAGTCTATCCAGGAATAAATGACATGTGCTCTTGGTCTAAAACTTCCGTTATTAAACCGAAACTAAAAGTCAGATTTGTAAAATGAAAACAGTTTATGACATAAAATTGGCCGTGACGTCGCAATGACGTCATAATTGAGGCTGCCATCTGGTGTAGTAGGATAAAATACATATGCGCAAACAAATCTGCGCATTACATCAAACAACAATGGTTGTCATATCTCGTTAGTATTAAGGATCTCTGATCAGTGCTAGCAAAGTTGTTGACTGTGTAGAGCATTGTTTATGATTAGCCAGCGTAATGTATTGTAAATGCTTTCCCGAGATGAGACGTGGCCGGCAGATATGTATTTATATTCGTAGAAATGTGCTTATGTGATCGGTTTGTAGACACAATTCCAACTATGCATTGCGAAGCAATAGAAAGAGTGCATGTATTGAATTGCTGGAAGACACGAATTATCCTTGCATTGGGGAATACGCGTGTTGAGCACATAGGTTCGGCTCTGTGCGTGCTGAAAACGTTAATGAGATGGTACGCGTGCAGGATGCACGTGACTGACGATTATTGAAAATGGAGATGGGTCTCTAAATCAAAAGGATATTTTTATTCGTAGAAAGTGAATTTATTACTATAACTTAAAAACGAATTAACTTTTTCACACTCTGTTTTCACCAATCCATTAATATGGGACAGAGCACGAACAAGTTCGAACGTGAGATAGCGTGAATAGGTACGTGCACTAATAGCACGTGCCCTAATGGTACAATTATGATACCCCTTAAAAATTTCGTCTAACCAGATATCAAACAAATCTTAACAACGTCTCATGAATGAATATACAGTATAAGAGTAACAAATGATAGCAGATATTGGTCTAGTGACACTTGCACGTGTAAGGATGTCTCATAAATGAATATAACGAGTAAATAATGATAGTGGGAATTGGTTTAGTAGCATGTGCCCAAATGGAACCAAATGGTACCCTATGGTACTGTTGGATCTTTCAGTGCTAAGATATGACATGTAATATACAGGGTGGGTCGTAAGTCGCACACCAAAGCATTTAAAACAATTCTGATAATAATAAACGTTATTTTATTAAAACCAAGCTTAACTAATGAACTAAGAAACACGTTGCTGGTACAATCACAAATGCTCAAAATGCTCGCCATTTGCTGATTTTACATTGTTTCACATCACACTTCACGTAATTCTTTGGTGCGCGACTTACGGCCCACCCTATATCAAAGTGTCATAAGTGAATATAACGAATAATTAATGGTAGTCGGAATTATTTAGTAGTGCATGTTTTAATGGTACTATATGTTACCTTTGGAAACTTTCAATGCTAAGATATGGCGTGTAATATATCATCCAATTCCTTACGCATTGTTAGACCTATCGTTATCCATAGCTTATTGTTAACAAGAGCATATTGCTGTTAGGCTTGATAGTATCGAAAAATAATTACTGTGAGATATTGCTAATTGGTAGTAGTTAATCGCTTGCGTTAGTAATAGATGATTACGTAGAAACACTTTAGTAAATGAATATGAAAATATAATAGAAGCTTACACATAACGCTTCAGCAATTGAGGCTCACTTTGTTTAACATTATGCCCACAAATTAAAGAACTTTTATTTTTTCAAATATAAAAAGAATAACTTCACTCTCCATTTCACCTTTCAGTTTTTCAAGTTTATTCGTTTAAATTCTCTCTTTACATTAGTTTACGTAAACAGTACTTTGCAATTTAGTTTTCATATTGATATATTTTCTCTAAAGTGTTTTAAAATGCAGGTTAATTCTATGTTTCCATAACACGAAAATGTGCTCCCTTTATCCGCTTTGGCGGTAAAATCATTCTTGTTTTACTTTTGTAGTTATCATATAAAAGCTTATTTTTTTTAAATAGAGACTAAAAAGAATGAAATAAAATATATAAAATATAAATTTTAAAGCATGCACTTTAACCTTAAAACGTGCAGTAAAAAGTAAAAAATCGAAGTTTTTTTTAAAAAAGTAAAAGTGTGGTGGCGCGTTTAATATTAAATTTTAAAAAGAAAATTCTACATAATAAAATAAACGCGCCACCACACTTACTTTTTTTTTAAATTAAGTGTAGATTAAAAATGATTTGAGTGTAGATAGAATCAAAGGTATTTCCATTGTTTATTTAAACCAACTGCAAGTAAAAATGAAATATTGAAATTAAAAATTACATCTGCGTCATAGGTAAAGCCACAGATTAAGGACAAACACAGATGTGCTAAGCCATTGTTAAAAAGTGTTGCGCCAAAACCTAGCGGTGTATACGGTAAACCACAGATAAACCAAATGAATAGGCATTTGCTTGCATTTGAGTTTACCGCATGTACCGCTAGGTTTAGGCGCAACATTTTTAACAATGGCTTGGCAAATCTGTGTTTATTATTAATCTGTGGGTAAAGCTCCTTGGAATGCTTAAAAGATTTTTCCCGACAATGCTTTGCAACAATGATTTTTTTCTCCTGACGTTTATGGTAACTTTGACAAAGCCGGCTAGATAAACTTATCTAGCCGGCTTTGTAACTTTGATTAAGAAGGGATGAATGGCTCTAGCAGTGAAAAGAACATAGGTGCAGGAGTTTAAAACATTTAGACGTGCGAGCATTTCATTTCTCATTCGCGCGTTTGGAAAGATTCGTGTGAACGCTGCAATCGAATACGTAAATTTACATGCAGTTTTCGCCATTGCTGTATATAAAATATTACTGTAATATTAAACAACAAATTTATATATTCTTCTTTTCAGCATATTTGAAAATCGTTTTACGAGTTATATTCTTGTTACATTATTTTATTATCTGAAGTTTTTTTGTTGATTGGGTCATTTTTTGAGCGTTCATATTTCCAGTAAAGATACGTAATTTCCCAAATCCATTTTTTGAGAAGCAACCCCAAACATGCATCTTTACAGGGTGCTTAACGGTACGGTGCAAAGTTCAGTTTGTGGGAGATGACCATGCTCGACGTCGGGAATCACGTGACCAAAACGAGATTCATCCGAGAAGATGACATTGCCCCAATCACGATCCATATCTGGTTAAGCTTTCAGAGAAAAATAACATTTTGTGTTACAACAGAGTGCTGCTCAGCTAATGACATTGCAACTTTAGAATATACCAATAGTCTATGTTAAATCTTACTGATGACCTTATAACCTATACCGCATAATGCATATTTAACTAGTTTCCTGCTCACATTGGAGACATTTCTTCATATGGTTTTCAGATACGAGAGCTTTCTTCACCGTACTCCGTTATTTTATGTTTTTTATCAGAGACAACTTACTACCTCTCAGTTTTTCCTGTCCTTCCCGCAAGATTGTTTGTAGATCTTTTTGAAGATCTCTATGACCTCCTTGTCTTGTTGTTTAGTGGTCTTCCTTGTTATGCCTCGTTCTGGTAGGTCATTGACATTTTAGGATCTGGGTAAGAATTCCTGAAATTTAAAACTTTTATTATAATTTGGTAGTACCTAATGGAGTATTAAAATTACCAAAATATTTTTGAAAAATGTCCATACGTTAAAAAGTTATAATCAAATACATTTTTTGGTAATTTTTGTTTAAAAAGTCATATCTCAAGCTAATTTTTTCAATTTTTTTTGAAATATTAAAGATAACAAGTAAAACGTATACAGGGTGAATACAAAAGTCTGAACCCCCCCCCTTTTATTTTTTGAACCGAAGCAGATATATCAATTTTGATGAATCCAATGAATAGGAAGTTGTGGGTGGCCTATCCCATGGTGCACTTTTCATCATCCCAAATATGCAAATTAGGACACATTCAAAATTTATCTCAAAAACCGTAAGGGATAGAGAAAAAAACCCAATTGCAAACTTGTTCAGCATAAAAAAACAAACATAACAAAAAAAAAATCATCCAAATCGGACCAACCAATCACCCACATTCACGTGATTGGTTACAAACAGTCACACTGCACAAGGAAAACTGAATGTTGATATTCCCACCATGTAAAGCATGCAAATCAAAAAATTAACATAAATTACCATACTCACATTCACTTTCATGCGGAAAAGCAAATAAAAGGCATGTTTCAGCACACACAAGATAGAACAATTCCAGGATGGCAAGCTACACTGTTCCGGAAATGGTCAACATGATCTTCTGCTTCGGAGAGGCAAGGAGAAACCTACATACTTCAGTTAGGTTGTATCAAGACAGATACCCTAACGAACGCCATCCATCTCGTCAAACAATGCGTCACATTATTCAAAGATTCGAGGCTACAGGAAATGTTAATGCAGAACGAGGACGACCAAGAGCACAAGGCGACGAGGATACAACAACACTAGTTCTGACTGCAGTTGCTGCAAATCCCCACACAAGCAGCAGAGCAATTGCTGCAGATGTTGGGTGCCATCAGAGAACTGTTCTCAACATTCTACACGCACATCATTTTCACCCATACCGTATTCATTGTCACCAGGAGTTACTGCCATTGGATTATGTTGCTAGGGCCGCCTTCTGCAACTGGTTACTTACCTGCCTGGATGACAATCCAAACTTCATTCATGAGGTGTTGTGGACAGATGAAGCCCAGTTCACCAGGGATGGAGTTATCAACAGGCGCAACCATCATCATTGGGCAGACGAAAACCCACGATGTCTGCGAGAAGCAACTCATCAAGTGAACTGGAGAATCAATGTGTGGTGTGGATTGTACAATGACACTGTGGTCGGACCGTATTTTTACGATGGAACACTGACTGCAGAACGCTACCGGGCTGAAATTCTCAACGTGGTAGTCACAGACTTCATTGACAATTTGCTATTGGCCTCGTATCAGCGCACGTGGTTTCAGCATGATGGAGCTCCTCCACATTACGGGTTGGTCGTTCGCGAGCGTCTAAGTGAGATGTTTGGACAACAATGGATTGGCCGAGGAGGACCAGTTCGTTGGCCACCCCGCTCCCCTGATTTTACACCACTTGACTTTTTCATGTGGGTATACCTGCAGTATAAGGTTTATGCTACGCAGCCCGCCTCACTGGAGGATCTGGTTCAACGAATCCAGGGAGCGTGCCGAGGAGTGATACCAGCAATGCTTGCCGATGTTTTGGCGTCAATTAGGTTCCGTGCCCAATTGTGTTATGGTGCCTACGGTCGTCACATCGAGCATTTTGTTGATTAACTTTTTTTTTAAACTGTTTGAAGTAACTTGTTTGTGCAGTGTGACTGTTTGTAAGCTACAAACAGTTCACCACGTGATTGTGAGTGATTGGTTGGTCTGATTTGGATGATTTTTATTTTTTTTTTTATGCTGAACAAATTTGCAATTGGGTTTTTTTCTTTATCCCTTACGGTTTTTGAGATAAATTTTGAATGTGTCCTGATTTGCATATTTGGGATGATGAAAAGTGCACCATGGGATAGGCCACTCACAACTTCCTATTCATTGGATTCATCAAAATTGACATATCTGCTTCGGTTCAAAAAATAAAAGGGGGGTTCAGACTTTTGTATTCACCCTGTATATTTCAGAACAAAACATAAAAGAATGAGAAAAAAAAAATTTGTGTAAAAGAAAATAAATTTTTTAATAAAGAAATGATTTTTTAATGTTCCGGTTCTCCATCGATTTCATCAAGTTCGTTAAAAAACACATTTAATCTGTATTTAATAACGATTTAGAATTTGAAAAAAAAATTGTTTTATAGGGAAACTCCCTATTGCTGTCAATATTGAATTATGAAGAGTTACTTGCTTAGCAGTCCAGTGGTACGATTGAATAGCTTGACAAAAATTGATGGCATTCGCGTAAAAACAGAGATCACCAAAATCTTTTTTCAAAAAAAGCAAAAAAATGTATACTTGTTTATAATTTCTTAACAAAATTAAAATATTTATGGAATTTTAATACTCGATTAGATACTACCAAAAATTTTAATACTCGTATAATAAAAGTATTAAACTTCACGACATGTTTGTTTTTGAAGGAATTCTTACCCATAAGGTAAAACCATTCTAAATGTTTTTTTCGTCATTGGCCTGTGTAATCGACGCTCCACTTTAGTAATAAAATACATACTATACAGGTGTTTTTAATTGGTCAGTATGTTAGATAGACAGGGAGTATCAAAAATAGTGGGCTGGCTAAACGTAGTCTGTTTCTAAAAGCTAAAAATAAGGAAAAAGCGTGGCAGTAAATGTACGCGCGCCCGATGAGCTGTTGTTGTTCATTGGAAATAAAAATGAAATTATCTATGAAATGCAAAATAATTTTATTTATAAATTACTCCGATTGAGCAATAAATAAAAAATTTGTTTACAATTGTTAACAATTAATAATTAATACACGGTAACAAAAAAAATACGGTCCGAAGTCGGTTATAACATAATTGAAGGGACCGAGAAGAAATCTACGTTATAATCGAGTTTACGTAATATGCTAGCATATGCATCATTAGAATTCAAATAGACGGTAAGGCTTTCTTGAAGCCTACGAATAAGACGGGCCCTGGCATTGAAGGGACACCTGAATTTAGTAGGCCGAGCAACGATCCAAACTTCATGGTTTCCAATAAGTGAAAATACACTGATTATTAAAATGAAGGTTACATTGTTTCTCGGCCTACTATGGTCAGGTGACTTTTCAGTGCCGGTTTTCTATCTTTTTCCTCGGCTATGATATTATCCACCTGACTTTATTCGTGGGGGGAGGACCTGCTAGATCTCTGGAAGTCAACCTTTTTTTTCTTCGGCTTTTTTCTGTGTTTATTCCACTCCTTTTTATCTTCAGCAGAGAGTGGAAGACGGATGCCAGCAAATTAGGGGCATATAGAGAATATTTGAGCATGTTAAGCAGTCCTGGATTCAACGAGTTCAGCAATGCAGTGCCGCTCATGGAGGTCATTTTGAACATTTGCTATGTTTACATGTTTTGATTCCTCACATTTTCATTGTTACTCATTTAACTGAAGAAAATGATTGTTAACCTGTAAATAAGAAGCGAATCAATCTAGGACTTACCTTTATAGAAACTTTATTCCTCTTTTTTAGGTAAGTATATCCAGGCCGCTGTAAAGTATCCAAGCGTATATCCTATATATGCTTAAGTTCAATTAAATCATTACACTCTGTATATGCTTAAGAAATATTTTCTTTCACAAAATCGCCTGAAAATTGATGTAAATTGTCCTCTTTGTACTCCCATTGAATTACGCTATTCATCAAAGTTGAATTTCATTTTGACTGTTCAGTTAAACGAAGTTTCGAGTTTGTTTCTTTGAAAGTTGGATACCAAAGTGAACCATTGCTCCAGAGAGTGTAATGGGGACATTTCTCTATAATTGTCAATAAACGTATCTGACAAAGATGATCAGCTTTCTTTTGGGCTCTTAATTTATTTTTTTTATAAATTTGCCATACTCCTGTTGACCTTGTTGGAGAAGCTCAGTTTGCTTTCTGGTCGACTCTTTTCTCTCCACTTCTTCATTGTGATATTCATTACTCTCTTCCTCTCTCTCAATAACTTTCTTTTTATTTATAAGGCCGACCTTAATGTCGAAAATCCGACGGGAGGGTACCTACGCACTTATATTCCTTCATACTGATTTCCGTTTGAATCGCAGTAATCAAAAGTGTAATTATTCTAATGGACTGGCACGATAACTCGTCTCTTATACAATGTAATGAAATTTAACCAATCATTGATCAGAAAAGAGGGAGGCTTTTGTACAAAAATGAAGTAAGGAAAATAAAAAAAAGGCCAGGCAAGGTGGGTAGGCGATGTGTTTAATTGTCTGAGACCTTCGTTGTCATGGGAACTCCTCCTTAAAGAGCCCGCGAGGCTACATTTGACGCACTCTTTCGTCTCCTCCATTACCGCTGATTGGCTCGGTTCTACGTGAGACTTGAGATGCCGAAATAATGGCGACATCATCATCTAAGTTATTGCGTCATCGTGTCTAGTGACAAACGACTGTCGCGATTAAAACGACCTTTTCCCTCTTCAAGACCCCCTCGTTTTCTTTTTTTATATATATATGTAGTGTAATGTAAATCTTGAGGCGTAGTTAGGAAACGATTTCCGTCCTCTCTTGTCTAACATTGTCCCGTCATTTAGTTTTTAGTGATTGAGCCTGGTCTCGGTTTGGAGTTAACGGGAGTTATTCCACTTTTATGATAATTTAGTTTTTTTATATGTAGGAAGAGGGTGTCGCAAAAGTCTGAACTTGAGACGAAAGATACACATCATTTACGCGTCATTTATTATTCAAATTTAACGCTTTATGGATCGCCCAGTCGTACGCAGCGAGATAACGTTTAAAGGGAGTTTTTAAACTGCTGTTTATGTATGTAAGTGCCAATGGCATTAATAAGTAAGGAAGAGAGCCCCATAATTTCCCTCCCGAACTTCATATGTCATTCCAAATTTTAAAGAAGCAAGAACTTTTTCATTCCACGTGTACCAGTGGCGTAGTGAATTATTCATTATAGATAGTAAATCGATTAATACGAACAACAGATCATTTCACAGCGTAAGAAATTTGTCAAAGTATATTAAGAAAAGAAAGAAGAACAAAAATCGTGCTGAATATAGGGGTATCCTGCAAATCTTTTTTATTATCTTTATTTTTCTGTAAATATTGTACACACACTATCAATGAATTAGAAAAATGTGTGAAATATATGTAAATTTGCTTTAATTTATTTATGCAAGTTAATTTGAGGTCATGCGTTTCAAAAGTGTACTTGCGACCTGTTTAAGGAGGAGTTGGACGAGTCTAATCAAAGAAGTTGATTAGCATGGGGGGGGGGGGAGAAGGACTAACTGACTTCGAAAGTATCCGTTGTTGCTCGTCTTGCTGGAGCCACGATTGAAAAACGAAGCAGCTGACTGGATTTCCGGCAGGTGCGATATCCAGAAGACCTAGGTCTTTGGCCTAAAAAATAAAAAGGTAGCTATGGCTCAAAGACAATCACTTATGAGCGAGAGAAACAGGAGCATCCACTTTACAACAATTGACAAACCCAAATCTGTCACAACCATGCCCCGACAATCGACAATCGAACAGCGCAGGGAAAAATAAAACGAGTGATCCGGAAGAAAAGCTTTCACTGCCGTACTCGTCCTCCAAGAGGTAACCAGAGGAAGCCTTACTTTACCTTCCTTACTCTGAGAGAGGAAGTACACTGAACTAAGAAAGAAGCCAGATGAAATCTAGTAAGTCATCCAGAGAATAAAAAGAAGTCCTTTCCTATTAGGTCGGTAGATTGACAAGGGAAAAGATGGCCCTTTGAAGCTAGGAAATCCAGCAATCTGGAAAGATGGCCCTTTGAATGTCGTCGAAGTTGACGTCCAGGATGTGACAAGGCCTGCGATGCATGAGGGAACTTCTAAAGGTGAGCGAGTTATCCAGAGTGTCGACTGCTAAGGGGTTGAGATGGTCCTTAATCTTCAGAATTAGTTTCTTCAGGGATCTTGAACGTGATTTCCAATGGGAGGTACGCCAAAATCGTCGGCAATGGAAGTATTAGTTGCAACTCTCCTGTCAGGTTAGGCAATTGTCTTCAGGTCCTTCCATCTGGACTTGCATATTAGTAGCCCAGGCAGGCATACCATAAAGCAGAACGGTTCGGATTACCGTTTTGTTTAGCAAAAGTTTGCAGCAGTCCATTCGAATGGTGCTGTTACGCCCCAGAAGAGTAATTAGACTAAACTTTGCCTTCTTAGTCTTATTTATAGCGTAGGAGACATGGTCACCCCAATTTAGCTTGGCATCAATCACCATTTCGAAGTTTTTGTGATTTTTTATCCATTCGAGCTCTTTCTCAGAAAGGAAATGCGCTTCGGTGGTTTAATGTAAATAGTTATGCAAAGAGTCTAAATATCTCTTTGTAATCGAGATATTACGTGAGCGGGATTGTGCGCGCAAGTCATGACGGTCGCGTCGTCAGCAAACAAATAAAGCTTGCACTTAGTAAAAATTGGGAAATCGTGGATGAAGAAGTTGAACAATGCTGGGCCTAAGCCAGAGTCTTGGGGGACCCTTCATTAAGGTCAGAAGGGTTAGACGTGGAACAGCCAACCTTGACACGAAACATCATGTTGGTCAGGAAGGAGCTAATCAAAACAATCAGATTGTCTGGAAACTCTTAAAAATGAGGCCTTTATGCCAAGCCTGTTCTAAAGCTTCGCGGACATCCAAAAACACCATGCCACTATACTTAGGGCAGTTTAGACGAGCATTTAGATCAGCAATTCCAGAGCTGAAGTTGGCAGGAGTTACCTGGGCGATAACCGAATTGCTACTCACCAACAAGATTGTTGGCCACACAGAATCGTTAAACCTCTTAAGAATGACGCGTTCAAAGACTTCTGGCAGCATATGTAGTAAGCTTATGGACCTGTAGCTGACGACGAGAGCGGGGTTTAGAAAGGAAGTAACCACTTTCCCGCAATCATTCATGAAATTGGTACGAGGGGAGATCAAAAAGTAAGTTACACTAACTCGCCGCAGGAGCGCGCTGTGTGTCGCAATCTTGGGCAAAGCGGAGAAAGGGACATTAACTGCGCAGACGTCGGATAGGACGGTTGCTGTGGTTTCCCGTCGTGTTTTGTGTGACTAGCGGGCTGAAAGCAATGGCGCGTCAACTGGATGTCCACTCCAAACTTGAGGTGCGAGCAGCAATCCGATTCCTTTGGGCCAAACGGGTGAGTTGCACGGACATTCATCGTGAAATCACTGCTGTATATGGAAATTGATTTTGTTGCACGATAATTGATCACGCCGGTGTGATTTTTTTGCACGATAACGCAACACCTCACAAGGCCCGCCAAACGTGAGAACTGCTGCAGCGATTCAAGTGGGAAGTTTGGCAACATCCTCCATACAGTCCCGACTTAGCGCCATGCGACTTTCATCTTTTCGGTAAGCTCAAAACGGAACTCGGTGGACAACGATTTCGAAACGATGAGGAGGTGAAAGCGGCTGTCACCGTGTGGTTACAAAACGCTGGAGGAGATTTCTATGCATCCGGAATCGAAAAGTTGGTTGATCGTTCGGATAAATGTTTAGGGTCTCTTGGGGACTATGGTGGAAAAGTGAACCTACATTGTATGCTGCTATAGCCGTCTTGCGTTTGTATAGGTGGTGTAATAAATGGCCATACCGTGGAAGTGCAACTTACTTTTTGATCTCCCCTCGTAATAGTCGAGACAGCATTTGGAGGCAAGTTTTTGAGAGCACTGTTGGTGATGGAATCAATACCTGCTGTTTTTTTAGGTTTTAAGACGCTTGTTGATTTCGGAGATTTTGTGAATATTAAGACTTTCTCAAGGATAGTAAAACGATGAGCGAGCCCGTAAGCGATACAACCATTGTTAACTATCCGAGTGTTTGAGACACTGTCCAGGTTGGTTTCACTAGGGGTGGTAACTTGTTTTTCCAGGGAGTTGGTGACCAGTTGAGCCTTATCCCGATCACTGGTGACTTCCACTGTGCAATAATTGACAAACCCATATTTGCCACAACCATGCCTTGGGAATTGAAGGGTTCTAAATAGGTAATCGCATGCTTATACGAAAACCTCTGATTTGTACAAACAACAGGAAAATTCGTCTACCGTGGTGTTTGGAAAGTCGTGAGTGACTGTAACAAGGGGAACGAATCTGGCGAATCACGATAGGCAAAAAATTCGGCAAGAGAATTCATATCCATGAAGCAATGGATCCAATATTTTGATACTCTTGAAGAATCCAAAATCAGAATTTCAAAAATCAAAATTTTTTGTGAACACACGCAAAGATACAAAGATTTTATAACTTCCCTTGCCGGAATGACTGCCAGGCTATGTGTCCCATTCAACTTGCGGGATGCAATGGGAGGACGCCTAACTTATTCTATTAATTCGCCTACGGCTCTTGTTGAATTACGTCAGGTGCATTAACCTTCTTCCCCATGACGGGGTACCCGGGTGTCATTTTCGTGTTTAACATAAAAATTATCTATCATACATTCGTATTTTCCCCGTGGTATTTTTTGACATCTTTAAGTTGTAATCCTATGCAGTTTTATGAAAAAATAATTTAAAAAAAAAGTTTGTGTAATTTCAAAAAAAATTTTGACAGTCTTTTACACTTTACATCCATGATAAGGGCACCCGGGTACCCCTACAACTATTACACAAAAAAAAAACGATATAAAAAAGAATGATCACACTTAAATGAATTTTAATTACAAAAACAATTCTAAGATAATTACAATATCAATCATTAAAAACATCAGTTCAAAAGCTTACACATTTGCAGAACAAGCTTACACATTTTGTGATTGTTTTGGTATGCTCATCACAAACTGGGTGATGACAATTGGAACAAGATTTTCTTGTTTTTCTACGTTTTTTGGTGGATTTGCAAACATAACAACTTCCAGTTACTATAAGGCAACCTGAGGAATCTCTGCGTTGTTCTTCATCACCTGCAGAAATACAACTTGCAATAGACTCTTCCAGCATGCATTCTATTCCTGATTTCGTGTTGAAGTGCTGACAAGCTCGTGGGTTTCTGGACCGAGTTTCAATCGCTGGCATTGCCAGTTGTTTAACTAAATCTTTCAAAAGCGCACGCCGGCTGCTATTTTTCTTTGATTCTAACGGATTGTTTTCCATGTAAATGATATGAGCCGCTAGGCAAGCTAAATCAATCACATTGTAAAACATTGCAACAGGCCACCTTCTAGTCTTCCTCTTGGAAGTTTAGTGCGATACCATTTTATCCATATTGTCAACACCACCTTTACCCCGGTTGTAATACAGAATGATTTCGGGCTTTTTCTTTGGTCCACTTACATCTTTTGTGTAATGCATGGTTGACAACAATATGACTGACTTGTTAGCTTTTGGCACATACGACACCATTGTAACTTTGTCATTGCTAAATCCAAAAAGAGAAGACAATGGTTCTCTCGATTTGTTGGCGAGCATTTGTAGTGGTATGTAAGGCTTATTTTTTTTCAATGTCCCAACCATTGACAAACCCCATGAAAGTAGAAATCGTGCCAGAGGAAGCGTTGTCAAAAAGTTATCCATCACAACATTCCGACCGCTTTTCTTGAATTGGCAGCACAGGTCTTTTACTACTCTTTCGCCCTTCAGCTGATTTCCCGGTGTATATTTGCCCAGTGAGTGGATAAGAATTTGCAGCATCACACACCCACCATATTTTGATACCGTATTTTGCCGGTTTTGACTGCATGTACTGGGTAAATCTTGTTCTACCCCTAAATGGAAATAGCTGTTCATCGACAGTAAGCCATTCGGAAGGCACATAATGAGCTCTGAGATTGCTGCTGCTTTGTCATTTTTCAACCTATCTTGCCTTGTTGTAACATTATCAAAACGAAGAGGCCTAGTTATTTCCCAAAATCTATTCACTGTCATGGATGCACGATATAATGGATTAGCATCACTCTTCCACAGTTCTTTGATGTCTTCTGAGCAAGAATGGTGAACCCCTGCTGTAATGAGAATCCCAAGATAACTATCGAATTCTTCGTCTTTCAACTCCTTCCCAACTTTGGGAGGGCTATTCGGATTTTCTGCATTCCACTGAAAATATACAGATTTGGCTTTACTGTTTGTTTCCCCGATTATGATATTGCACATAATGTTATCAAAAATGCACTTGAAGGTTTCAAGAACTGAAAGGGATTGATTTTTTTTTTACAGGTCCTGATTTTTGGCGTAAAATGTTTTGCTGTGGTGTTTGAGTACTTTAAGGACTTGTCAGATTCCTTGCACTTCCATCCTTGCCATACAGCATCTGCTGATCGGGAACACTTTTTTCTTTCTCGACTTCACTGGAACTTTCAGAACAGTCATGTATTTCTATTTAGGCATTATGATCAGCATTGACGTCTTCTATATCAGATTCTTCATCTTGAAGAGCTTGATTGTTTTTTGGTGGAACGCTGAGATCACCAGGAATGTTGGAGCAATACAACTCATTATCACTTTCTGAATCATCAATGAAATTATCCAGATATGATTGTTGTTGCTCAAAACTCATTCTACAACAAGATGAATTAGGCATTATAGTAAGTGCATATTACTCAAAACTCATTGAATTCAAAAGTGTAGGCATATTAGTAAGTGCATCATCTTACCGACTGAATTCTTCCAATGAGAATGCTTGATCGCATTTTGCCATTTTTATGTTGGTCTTGTGCTAGTACAAAACTAGTAAGTTCAAGTATAGAAAGCGTCCAGTGAATACCAGAAAATAAAACTAACACGAAAATTAAAACTGAAAGTTTTCAGTAAAACAGAACTGAAAGTTTTTACTAAAATAAAAAAAATTATGACCTTTGCTATTGATTTCATATTGATATCAATAACAACACGTGTAGATAAGTTATAAAAAATAATGTATGTTCATAATTCCCATGTAAATCAGTGATGAAGGACTTGGGTACCCGGGTACCTCGTCATTGATTTACTTAAAATTTCTCACCCATGGGGAAGAAGGTTAAGCATGGAGTATTTTGCAAGATTATCTTGTCGAGGGTGGAGGCCTGTAGATTTCAATATGACTTATAAGTTCTTTCGTTGAAAATAAACATATAGCTTCACTCAAATGCAGGCATTATGATACACTGGCATAAAGTAAGAAATACACGGTTTACTTGGGGCTCTCATATTTAGAATACAATTAACATGAAAAAAAAACTCGGCTACAAAAAAGAGTGTAGTCTTATATTCATAAATATAAATACATAGAAACTTCTTTGTGCTAATATCATTTTATGTCATCAATTTAATGACATTCTTAATCATAGTATAGTAATATGGAGAAACTTGTCAATGAATTAGAACCATCTGTTTAATATTTTATTGGACTCCTTTGGTCCTAATTAGAATATGTATGCGGGTTGGCATATAGTCAAAAACGTGTTGAAGCGCTTGTAAGTCAATGGAAACCATGCCTTCACCAGACGTTCCCTGAGTTTTTTTAGCAGATTTTTGATGGAAGAAGATCTTGCTGATACTCATTGCATTTCAACATGCCCCAAAAATTTTCTGTGGAGGTCACTGATATATGGGTTCTGGGAAGGCCAAGGTAAATGACAGAAGTTATATTCTTGCGTACTAAACCGCGCTTAAACCAAACGATTCGATGAACATTAACATTGCCCTTCGTGAAGAAGTAAGACAGGGAAAGTATATAGCCTTTTGGATGGAATTAGTCGGCAGTAGTGTTCAGGTAGTCTGTGGAATGCACCCGACCTTCCATAAATTTCGAGGGATCAGTTCCATTTCAGCAGAACTAGCTTCATATCACCAGAATCTTGGGTTACCTCGATAAAGTGTGCTAGATCCACAGCTTCATGGGGCTCGACAAACCTCTGCTTATCTTTAGTACAAAGCAATGCGTATCGTGATCGTCAGACCACGTAAACTTCTTCCAATCTTCACAGTCACTTCGTTCCAAACGAACTTGCCTGTCCTTTGCAGAAACGAGGGGTTATCATAAAGGCATGCGACAGCCGATTTGGATCCGCTGATTCCCAGCGGATGGTTCAGTGGTTGCATGATCGCCTCTGATGCCCGAGGACGCGGGTTGACCCCGGCCGAGGACGACGAAGAATTTTTCAGGGGGAAAATCCTTCGGAAGGGAAGTAAAGCCGTTGGTCCTGTGTAGTCGTTTGCCGGCTACACGTTAAAGAACCCTTGCGAGGCAAAATTTGCGGCCCCTATAACGCCGTCCTGAAATGACCATCGCAGTTGGTCAGGACATTAATACCAACCAAACAAACCAACCAACCAGGTTTCTGCCAGAGATGGATCGTAACAGCCTTGATTAAAATCATTTGTCAATTGTTGCACAGTGGATATCCCGTTTCTCCGTACAAGAATGGTCTCGCTCATAATTGATTGTTTTTGAGACAAAGATTGAGTCTTTTTTCCAACGTTTGAATATTCTGGATAATTGTACCTTTCGGTAATCCAGTCAGCTGCTTGGTTGTTTCAATCGTGGCTCCACCTAAATGAGCACAAATAATGAGCCCCCTTTTCAAGTCAGTTAGATCCTTATCTTTCCCCATACTCCTCAAATTCTATGATTAGATTCACTCAACTCCTTCTTAAATACCTCGATTCACATAATCTCAAACAGATTTTGCATAAAAACGGATTAAAGCAAATTTGCATAGGCCTGTGTGTATTTTACAAAGACGTGTCAATTGTATCTGCAAAGCTGTGAAGTATTCTCGTTATTATTGTGGAACCGTGATATGAAGATGCAATGATAAACAACTTAACGTATTGCTTGGATTAAAAGAGTTTTTTTCTAATAAGGGAAACTATATGGCTGATTTTTCCGTAGCAACTCTCCTTGGATCTCTCTAAATTTTTAATAATCGTTCAAATCGTGTCTTATAATCTTTTATATTTGCGGTCAACTCATCCGAGGTTTATGTGATACTGCATTTTTAGGGAAAATGGTCTTTGAAGTTAAAACGCAGCTGCCCACTCTTTTCATCTACATGAACAGCTAACTAATTACTTTTCTATGTTCGTCTTCGAAATTAGCACCTCGAGACTTATTTCTTTGCTAATGCTCAGGAAGAGATTTAAATAAGGTATATGGAACAGTGTTAGCGTGAATCGAATTAAACCGTAGGTCGCATTTGCCGACTTTAGGAAACTGCTTCGAACTCAGTTACCCGATCGTTTGATTCACTTTGTAAAATGCTAAGCAGACTGCACAGATTAGAAGTCAAGTATAGTTGTAATGGATGAATTAATCCTGTCGCATTCACATTCTGTCGCATCGCTTTTCAGAGAAATCTTGCACATTTCAAATTTTCATCTGTTTATCAAAATTTCATGTAACTTTAGATTGTCAAGATGTTCTTTAATGACGTCCAAGTTAAGGTAGATATTCCCGTTGTTGTTGATACCGTTTTGGAGGGTTTTCTCGTATTGTAATAAACTCTTTTCTAAATATTATGTAAAAAAAAGTTGATAGAAATGGTCTTCCGTTGAGTCATTGCATTTTACTTTAGAGCAGGCTATTTTTCCCTATATGACATTGAATGAAAGGGGTTTGTCCTTTTACTTTCTATTTCTGCGCAATAAGTACGTACAGGTTCTTTTTCTTCCGCTCCAATCGATGAAGAAGAGAGGAAGGAAGAGCTTCTTCGACGTCTCGACTGAAGAGGCACCCGGATGACATGTCCGAGTACCTTGATAATAACTGGCGGCTGGCAATTCACTCTTTTTTAACATTCGGCCCAGGAGCCTTCAAGAAATTTATGCAATACAATAAACGTCAGCCTTTTATGGCACATAAATCAGCGAGAACAATTTGGCATCGTCAACTTGCCTTGTCCCCCCTCCACCATTACCTCTCACCTCTAATTTTTCGTCTTCTTCATCATTATCGTCATCCACTCTATCTTCTTCTTCGTTTTACTATTTTTTTCTCTTCCTTCTTCCTTCTTTTTGCGCCATCATGTCTTGCCTAAGTGGTTTTAATTCTTCTCAAAGTTGTCTCCCACCCCTACCTTCATGTTCATAAATTATTTTGTTAATATCTTTCTAAGCTCCTCTCCCACCTCAAAAGCCAATCATTTGATTTGTTCAGAGGCCTTTTTTAATTTAAAAATACATGATGTTTTTTTTTCATTATAACGACGTTTAATTGTTTTTAATTATTTTTGAAAAGAACTTCAGAAAAAAAAATTTCTTAACATTTTACATGAATTTATTAATGAAATAGAATTATGTGATAAAATTATGATTATTTATTTTCGAAAATAAAATCAAAGCAAACCGAACAGACGAGCAAGAAGAATCTAATTTCAATATAAACATGACTTAAGAAAAACTACAAGAGAAGAAACGAACACTTCAGAAGAAACTAAAGGCATAAAATCTGCCTGCAACACCCCATTTAATAAAGTCAACACAATAGCATATATAGAAGATATTAGAAAAGAATTCAATAAAGAGGAAGACAAAAATCAAATTAGAATTCGCATAAATAGAAACAAACAAGATATATTTCGGTAAAAAGAAATAAAAAAAAGAAAAGTTAATAATTAAGCAAAAAAAAGGAAAAACAATTGGTTATACAAAACCTAAAAAAATATATTGAAGAAGCGGGAAAGTTTATCAAAAACAATAATATTTACAAAGAAGAAAATAAACACTTATCAAAAAATAAAAGAAATGGTAAAAAAAGAAATAATCACAGAAAATAAAGGTAAAAAAACTAATACCAGAAATTTCAATACCAAATCAAAAATTTATATAATGAAATAGATGCATAAAAAATAAATAAGCTGAATTCATGCAAATTAGCAAAATTTCCACAAAATATCTTTAAAAATTTCTTCATATTTAACTATACAATTAAAAATACAATAAAAATAAACAAGATATTAGAAAACATAAAACAAAAAAAAATTATTTTTTCCAACCATAAAACTTTGTTTCCAAAACACACAATTTATTTTCAACAAAATATTATAATTAACGTTCCCTCTCCGCGGGCTCCAGGCCGCTTTATTGCACGGATAGTGATGAACTTTGTGTATAGGGCTATGCAAAGCTTGGGAAGAAAATTCCCAACGGAAAATTTATTAGACCATACGGTTGCCGCCAGGGAGAAAAGTGTCGCTGGAAGATCATACACAGTAAAGCACTAGATAATACACAGGCGGTAGTAATGCACTACTGGAATGCTGTTAGAAGGACTGTTCATGCGTACTCTCTGCGTCGATGACATTCTGGAAACGCAGGACAACGTGCTCAACAGTAGCACGAAGTGTCTCCCGTGAAATGGCTGCAACATGACGAATAATGTTGGCTTTCAGTTCAGGCAAGGTCCGTAAGCCTCCATGACAAACACGATCCTTCAGGGTTCCCCACAGCCAGAAGTCACATGGATTAAGGTCTGGTGAACGGGCAGCACACATAACTCCCCTGTCTCTTCGCATTTCTGCATCATCTTTCGTAAACCTCTCGTCGTCATGGCCCCTGCTCGCAATCCTTTCACACGCCCACATTCTGCATTCCTGTCGCACTTTTGCTGCTATTCTGGTAATAGAGCTTCACCAGGAGCTATATACAAAGTCTATATACAAAGTTTCATTACTATCCGTGCAATAACGCACTCTGTAGCCAGCGCACAATGTGGTGAACCAGCGCTAATTATAACCACTCGGTACACACAAATAAATTGATTCCCAATGGGAAGTCTCCTATCTCCGATATTAGCTGATATTTACTTAAATCATGTAGCACAAAAAATTATAAAGGAATCAATATACAAAGACATCATAATAATTCGGAATCAATATGTAGATGATATCACCATAATAATCAAAAATCTGGAAATAGCTGAATATTTAATCAATAATTATAAGTTAGAATGCACAATAAAGAAAGTTGACAAAAACAATGAATTAATTTTCTTGGATTTAATTAAAAAATAAAAGAGCAAAAAATAATCTATCATTTTTTCTATACAAAACAAAGCCACACCAGGAAACAATATACCATATTCTGAATCCCAACAACCAAAATGGCAAAAATTAATACAGTTAACCAAAATATAAACAGGATTAAAAACCTTATGCCCCTCCCCCCAAGAAGCGTTCCACAGTTTTTAAAAACACTTAAAACTAGACTAATATAAAAAAAAAATTAAAAAAAAATTAATTAATAATTTATTTGTAAAAAACTAGTTGATATGCCCGGGCTGTTTGTTTGATGAAATTTTGCAATATCTGAATTTGAGTATAAATGAAAAACCCTTAATAAAGTATATATTCACTTTGAAAAACCGAAAAGAATTCTTTAAAGTGCTCGCACTGGAATTTTGTGTCCAGTTGGGTTCGCCCAGGAAAATTCGACATTGCATCCATAACATTTTAGAATATCAAAAAAAGGCTATGAATAAGTATTGAATTATTTCTGTCTGTATTAAAAAAATTCTTCATAGATGGATTGAGAGAGTTGAGTTTACAGCGTCATCAGCATCCGTCATCAACATGTAACCGTTTCAATAGAGTTGTGTTCAGTCAGAGCTTGGAATCATGTCCTGAATGTAGTTGTTTATATTGACAGTAGCAGTTTTAGCAGCAAGATTTGTCCTCTCACACAATCAGTTGAGATCTTTATAATTTTATAATATGTTTAAATAAACATTATCTATAATTTCTCTAAAGGAAGTTACTACATTACAAAAACTATATGAAAAATAAATTTTCTCC
>JAHWFO010081735.1:2573116-2601979 GCA_023313115.1 Rhysida immarginata
AGCGGACAGAAATTCAGCAAAGTGAAGAGATTGAATTCGAGTACCCACCGTTTTTGCCTCCAAACCGGCTGAATTATTTAGGTTTTGGTGCAACGATGATAATAAACTGCAGATCACGATGGACTTTACTTCGATGAATAAACTCGGTTTGTTTGTCATTTCTTAGAACTTTTGACTCAACCTGGTATTATTGCCGCATGCCTTATGTATTTCTCTCTTCTTTACAGGAGAAGCAAAATATAAAGGTGACTGCGTACTTTTGATCATGAACAATATCGAAATAGTCAAACCGAAATACCAATCCATACTGCCCACTTGCATTACTCGAAAACTTATAAAAACTTTCTGTCAAAAGAAGACTGGAGGAGCCTGTCAAATGAATGACTTACTTCAGTTGTATGTTACTCTATTTTCTTCGACTTTGCTGATAGTTTTTCTGTGGAGTTTTATATTAACGTTTCCAAAGAGGAAGATGCTTAAATAAAAGAACAGAGGATCATACTTCATTTTAACGAATGTGCTTTTATAAATTTTGAAACCATTACAGCCCGATATTGTTCATTAAATTGGGAGGAAAAATGAAAATTCAGCAATTCTTGACAGTTTTTTTGTATACAAATGTCACGGGTAGTTGGGTGCGGAAAGAGGATATTCGGTTGCCATGACGACGCTGATGTTTAGCACTTTGGAGGTCCCTGTCCAAAATCCTTTGCCTCTGACGGATCTCTCGCCACCCGTCCGCAGTCAGGGATTTGTTGTCACAGAAAAGGTCTCTGTCTCTCTTTATTCCTTTTTCGTTCCATTCTCCAGCCTATTTTCCCCCTTCGAACCACTGCCCTGTCAGCAAAGAATCAATTGAAGGGGCATTTGAAGGAGTGAGTTGGGGAAGAGTTGGATGGATGAATGGCTCGCTTCAGCCCCATCGCCGTCACCCAAGCTCGTTGCTGCATCAAGGCATGCAAATAATGCACTGAATCTCAGAATACAGCCACCACTTTATTCTACCCTTCTTGTTTTTTTTTCTCTCACTTGTCGTCCACGAGGTATTTTTCTGGTGGGGTGGTTGTCTCTGATGTCTTGGAAGTCCCTTAAGATGGGAAATTCCATGCATGCCGAATTCACCTCAAACGTCAAGCGTGTTGCTCTAAAAGTATCTCATTGACTTGGAATGAAATCTTCTCATTGCCCGCTTACTTTCTTTCTATCTTTCACTCTCAATTATAAACTTCTTTTCTTTTAGCTTTTTTCTCCTACTTATTCTTGTAGAATTCGATCTCATTTTCTTATTTTATACCGTAGTCCGCCGTGAGATCCTCGATTATTGAACATTACAAATTTATTAACTAAAGCAACAGTAGACATGTCGAAAAGTCTAGACCCCTCAAATTACTTGATAACTCTCGTAGAATTTAAAGATCTGTTAATGCCAACAAATAAGAAAACGTGGGTGTACTATGTTTTGGTGACCGATGCAAGATACGACAAAATCATCTCATAAACCATAACAGATAAAGACCGGTTCCCAAACTTGTTCCGCATTCAATTATGAACACATCCGCATCATAATTTGACTTTTGGCAAGCGTTCCTGATTTTCACCGAAATGCATCCAAATTGGTGGATTTACACATTCGTGCACACTTTTTGCCAAACTTTCAAGATTTTCACCAACATGCACCCACATGGGTGGATTTACACTTTCGTGCACACTTTTTGCCAAACTTTCAAGATTTGCACCAACATGCACTAGATCTCTCAAAAATGAAACAGACACGTTTCTACATGCAAATCATATCATATCCCCGTCCAGTTTTACATATTTCTGGGGGTTTCCACAACAGCGCTGTCTCCCTGTTCAATTGGGATAAAAGCCCACATAAACACGTGTGCAATACATGGTACATTGGCTGAATACACAATTAAGGAAATGATCATGTGCAATGGTGCTGACAATGAAAATGCTGCTGCTGCAGTTCGGCTTTCTCAGGAAAGACATGCAAACATGTAGAAATGTCTCTGTTTCGTTTTTGAATTATTTAAAATCGTTTGTCGCTTTTTGCACAGTGTTTCTATGTACAACTCGTTTAAAACAACGGCAGTCTTTTTCCTATAGTTAACGCATTTAGCAAAGACATTGGATGATTATTCTGGATATCGCACCTCTCGAGAATCCAGTTGTTTCAATTATGGTTCCAGCTGATGTGACGAACACCAAGAGCGAGTCAATTTTTGAAGTCAATTAGGTCCTTCTTTTTCTTTCATGCTGAAGTTCTGTGATTAGATTCACCCAGTCCCTCTTAGATAAGTGATAAGTACACGATTGAATCATATTATGTCACACTATTTTGTATGAAAACTGATTAAAACAAATGTACATAAGTTTTATATATGTTTCTAATCTTTAATCAGCGTGCATGATAGGGTATTTTAGAGTTAGGGTTTCTTTCCAGGAATTCCAGGATCTCTAGATCCCGAGAACCCGGTAGAATTTTAGCTAATTTAAATCTCCCGGGAAATTCTCTCTTCCCAGGAACTCCCAGGATATTTTTCTTTAAATTTAATTTTTTAGTTATTTTGTGTTAAATTATAGTCAGGTGATGAATTTCCAGTAACGGAGAGTAATAGTTATGGAATCTTCAATGATAGCTGGCGTCGGTAAGTGATATTGAAAGAGATATTTGTGTTACTAAAGATTTCCCAATCGTGTTTAATCGAAAGTGCTTCATAGTTTGACAAGTACTGCTTTCCTTTATATAAGTGTGTATTAATATTCTTCAATTGCTCTAGAACAGTGTTTCATACACTGGGGGTCTACGGGGGTAGGTGATTGGGTTCCGTGATTATATATTGTATTATATTCCTAGATCACCCGCGAATTGTGAAAAAACCACCATTATGGAGTCTGAGACAAGAGCCTGTTGGGGTCCGTGAAACAAAAAAGGTTAAGATTTACTGCTCTAGAATGACTATAGAGTGATAAATTTATTGACCATCTTTGTTTTTTGAATTCATACTCTAAAAATTCGCAATAATAATCTTTACGGTTAAATTTATTGATTAAATGTAGAAAATAGCAAAGAAAATTTCACGGCTTGGATTCGAATCAGAGGGCTACGGATTACCGTTCCGGCGATATAACCACTAAGCCATCATGGACATGGAAGCATTACCGTTTCAACATGTCTTATTGGCATAGGTTAAAGATAGGTTAACTAAAAGTCCTGGCTTGCGAACAGGGAACCTACACTCAGAGAACATGTTGATAGCGGTAATTCTTTCATGTCCATTATTAGTGGTTAGGATGCCGTAACGGTTAGCGGAGTTCCGTGGTTCGAAAACAGGCCGTGGAATTTTCTTTGCTACTTTCTATATATAATTAATAACATCAAAGAGGTATGGCATAAAAAATAAAACCCTTGGGCCTCTTTCCATCTTATTTATATATTTATTTATTTATATCCTTTAGTTGAAGGTCGTTTTTATTTTTTTTCTTTAAATTTTCTAAGGAATTCAGTGGAACGTAGCAATTTTTTATTTCTGAAAGTCTTTTTATAGATTACAAAAATAATTTTAAATAGTATTTTTCAGGAAATATTATTTTATTTTGCCCATCATTAGCCTTGTAGAACTTAAGAAAAGAATATAATGTACAGGATGTATAAAAATACGTTTACAGACTTTGAGGGTAGGTTTCTGACACCAAAACAAGAAACTTAAGCTTTGGAACCAGCCTGCGAATGAAATAACTTTTATCTCAGGCTATGATGTCTTCATCGTAATTTACAACGTTGCATCTAGGTGGAAACAGAAGGATGCGGCACCCTGTCCATATAAACGTGGAGGTATTACGTTCAACGTGATTTGAGGTACAATCCATCAACAGCATCAACAGAAGCTTGTAACCAACGAGATGGCGTTGTCTTGCCATAGAGACTTGATTACATTTGTCTCTTGTATACATTTATGGTTAATCTGTCTTTAACGTTTCACTTGTGTAGTAGTGAGTTAACTGAAAAGTTTTCATTTAACTGTGAAAGCCTGCGAAACCAATCGACACCGTTTGGGAGTATTTGAATGGGTGCGACAGTCGATGATCCAAAGCGTGCACGCATGTGTAGAAGCACGCGGAGGATGCTTTGAACATTTGTTTCGAGTTTCTGAGGTGAGGAGTAACGTAAACTTTCAATAACAGCTCAAAATCTAAGGGTTTTCGGACATATGTTTATAGGTACTATGTGTCTTGTATTGGTGTGAGGAACCCGCCCTCAATGTTTGTAAACGTATTTTCGATACACTCTATACAGGCAATAATTATACACAATTTTATCTAATTTATAGCATATTTTATAATATAAATAGAATTCTCTGCCGGGATTTCCTGGAGTCCCGGGAAGAAAATCACTTTTATCCCGGAATTCCGGGATAAGCAAAGGAGCGAAGAATGAGAAACCGTAACTTAGAATAAACATGAAAGCTTCACTAAAATATAAAAAATTTGGCAGGTGATAGCTAATGATAACAATTTTAAGAGATAATCTGCTGTAAACGAGTGCACTGGCAGATACACTATCCAATGAGACATGCTCGATCTACTCAAGCGTCTTCAAAATTTTCTCATTTTGGAATAATAAATCCGCTGCATTTTTTCCCCGAGTGAATTGAACGTGAAAATGTTTTCTTTCTGAAACACACTCCTCCGATTTCTCTTTTTCATGCGAAATCAACGCTCCCTCCCTTCCTTCTTTCACTCTTCTTTCCTACCACGCACACCAAGCACGAATTCTCTTCCTGACCATTGTCATTGGAACGCCTTCTCGCCCACCCCAATCCCCTTCTCCATCCCTCCTTTCTTCTTTTTTTCCTATGTATTATGATGATTTTTTCCCTCTCTTCCATCTTGGCGTGAGAGGCAACCTCCTCTCTCTCTCTCTTCTCTTTTCGCCCGGTCATTTGATCTCATCAGGGGATGAATCGCTCGGACGGGCGATGCCATTATTTTCTTTCCAAAAGCAGTGTTAATGAGAATGCCCGGAGCTATGCAGAGAGAAAGGGAGGAAATGGTCATCACAGCAGTTGCTCATGCTCTCATTTCTCACTCACCATATTCCTCCCGTATTCTCTTCCCCGTCTTCCATTTCTTTTTCCCCATTTTATTATCCTTCCACTCTCTCTTGCCATTCTTCTTCTTTCATGCGATTTTTCCATTATGTACTTAAGGGATAGGAATGGGGAGAAAAATATAGATATTGCATTGCACCGAGTGAAAAGTTTTCCTTCTTTTTCGGTTATTAGTTACTCATTTACACAAATGAGGAAGAAAAGAACCACTGGGTAATGGAGACTGTTTTTATTAATTCTCGTGGTGGCTCAGTTGCTTTTTTTTTAGTATTATTGGGCACAAAAAAAGAATGGCGATGAATTCTAATAATGTGGTTTCATAGCATTTTTTATTACGATGTCGAATGCTTACAGCTTATTTTGAGGAAACTGTTCACAGTACGGATAGACGTACTTAAAAATACACGCAATGAATTTGTGAAACATGTGTAAATTTCTTTTAATCCATTTTTATGCATAATAGTTTGATTCAAGAAGGAGTCTAATCATAGAACTTAACTAGCGTGGGGAAAAAGAAGGACCTAACTGACTTCGAAAAGGGTGCTCGCGTAGCTGAATCAGTGATTAAAACAACGTAGTAGCTGACTGGATTCTCGAAAAGTACGATATCCAGAGTATTCATCCACAGCCAGAAAACTGATCTACAATCTTTATCTAGATGTGGTTCAAAAAACATGAGAGAAGCCGCCCTCTTTTAAAACAAGACATCCATTGTGCGGTAATTGACTAAGATTTTAACCAAGGCTGTTCCCGACCCTTGTCTGGCAAAACCATGCGCAAAACCCTTGATTTCTGTAAAGTTCATCTACAGTGGTGTCTGGAACGTCGTAGCTGGGCACATGGAGATTGGAAAAAGGTTATGTGGTCTGACGATTCACGATAATGTCTTTTTGTACTGAAGGTAGGCTGGAGCACCAAGGATCAATGGATCCAGCATGCATTATCAAGACAACGCAAAGTACTCGTGGTGGTGTCCATGATATTCATGTTAGGTCGCATATGGTCCACGGACTAGCTGAATACTGTTGCTGACTAAATGCATCCTCATTGATGCATTTTTATCCTGCATGTGACGACTTCTGTATGGATGACAATACTACTGTTCATGGCGCAAGGTAGTTACAGCAGTGGTTTAGCGAACACGAAGATGACTCCCGTCATTACCCTGGCCTCCCCAGAGTCCAAATCTGGTAATGCGAAGTAAGAGAATGCTTTACACGTGCTGGAAAATGCAGCAAGATGTTCTTCAACAAATCTGGTAGGAGAAGTAAGAGAATCTCTGGTGAACTCCTATTCTCTAATTGTCTTAAAAGTCCATTAAACAGCTTATTGATGCTTTACCAAACCCCATACATTGTGTAATTCGGACCAAAGAGGGTCCAATAAAATATAAAAGCATATGCTTCTAATTCATTGACTTGTGTGTGAATACAAAATAATGGATCGATGTTGGTGTGAGTCTTGTCAACAAGCGCATAGGTCATTTGTATGCAATTATGTTTCAACATTGCCGCTTTAAGGTTGATATCTGAAGGATATATATAATAAACAAACTCGAGACATAAACGCAACTTCAAAATGATAAGTCCGTATCTTTCGGAATGAGCACATGTAAACGAAACTCCGATGTGATATTCAAATGCCAGGCAATTCGGAAAATTTGTTCAATCGATTTTTTAAAGGTACTCTATTCATTCGCGATTTTTATGACTACAAGACACGCCGTTAGGGTTGCTTTAACATATGAATACATCACCTTTAAAAGATAACTTCCTTCATGTGCTTCTTTAAAAAAAAAAAAAAAGAAGCGACTTTCTTCATAAGTAACCACTTGTCGAAAGAGCACGAACAGGGATTTTTTAACGATAACCAAAGTTGCAAATATACACGGGGCTGCGGTGCAATTATAGATCCCCACCCACATTTGATCGCCGATGAAGCTGAACCTCTAATTACTTTATAGTCCTCTTTTTTAAAAACATTCCCGTTTTGTATCCGGCTGAATTTTCGGCGCTGCTCGCACACACCATGTTATTAGATGCAACCGATAAGGCGTACACCTTAATGATCGCACGAACGGGCCGAAGATAAAAAATCAAAAAAAGGTTCCAGCCTACATTCCCGCCTTGCCTGCTTGCCGTGACTTTTTTCCTTTCTTTTCTCTTTCTTCCTTTTTCTTTATCTTCCGGATATCGATGCAACAATTGCTGCTTCCACGTGAAGAATTGGACTGCCACCACCCTCTCTTCTGTTTTTATTTCCTTTTGACCTGATCAGGCTAATGAAAGGATTAGTTTTGCCTAAATCAACGAATGAAAGGAAACGCCATAATTCTATCCCTTTCTATCGGTCACTGAGAGCAAATTACTGTCGAAGTCAAGGGAAACGAAAGGGTTGTGGCCAAGGTTTCTTTCTCACGATATAAACCAGAGAAACTCCCCTCCGATTTCAGTTAGCTGTGATCGGAAATTGCACACTCCGAGAAATCGTTTTGGGAAGAATAATTAGGAAACATTCTTAAATCTTTTTAATGCCAATGAAAAATGGACTCATGAGGGTGATTGTGTTTCTGAATTTGAGTCAGTCCGCAAAAGTACTACGCTGCTCGTTCCATGTCAAAAGCATTATCAGAGTTCGAACGGTTTTTCATAGTGGGTGCTGGACCGATGGGACATGCAATTTCTTTGAATGGTTCGGTTTTAATCCATATTTTCTTGACCCCCTTCTACTGCATTCTCCAATGGGTGGGTCGTTGTCTCTGAAGCAGTTGTTTTGGATTCGCTCGCAGATGGCTGGTTATTGTAGACATCTTTTCTGTATCTTTGATATTTCTGGTAATGTAGTCGCGTCTAGAATACCTCGAATTAGTTCAGGTCCGATTTGAGCAAGGTTCATGTTTCTGAGCCATAGAGGAGGACTGGCAATATCGGTATCTGAATGAGACGATTAAAGAAATATTGGTCTTCTTCCATAAGACTATGTGAGGGAGGTTCATTTGTTAAATTCTGCAAGGTATTTTTGCTCTGTATGACACTTTTTTTCTGTCTATACAGAGAGAAACGTTTAGATACTTGAAATCTTGAGAGGTCACAGTAACCTGCTACCTGGCAATTGCTAATACTATTGTTTGGTTTGTTTAATTTTTAGGAACTGGGAATGCCGTAAAGCAAATCCGTGGTCTCAGAAAACTTGTCTGCAGAAATGGCACTGTAATAATAATGTTCATAATTTACAATCGAAATTGATTGAAAAAAAGCTAAGAGGGTGTAAAATAAGCCATTTAAAATTCAAACACCAATAAACAAAGGATTCAAACAGTAAGCAATAAACATTAAATGGCATTAACAATTTATACAAAGCTTAATAAATTGGGGCGATATTTCGTATTCATTCGCATTTTTATACATATATTCAAATAATTTCCGTGTTGAAAATATCAGTTTAACTTCCTTGTTGAGTCTAATTTGTTGCCGTTCCAATGTTATGAAGTGAGACTGCTCTTTAATTTGGCTGACATAAGTCACAAACACAGGATATAATTTGGTATAAATATTCATATTTTTATGGCAATTTTACACGGCATTTTTGGATGCCGCCTCTCCGGTTTCTAATAGATTTTCATTAACAACTTAGGTACCAAGCTTGATAAATAAAATTGCGTTGCTACCATGTTAAAGATATTAATATGTGTATTTATGTTTATTTCAATTAAATTTATTACTTAACACTTGCGCCAATAAATGGTCGCTTCTTAAGCCTTCTCTTACTGATGACTTTATTTTACTTTTATTGAATAAATATTTAAGCAAATTACATTTATGGCATACAAAGTTAGGTCGTTCACTATTTTTTCAGGTTTTTAGCAATTTTTTTTAATTCGTCATTGCAGTATTATAATAAGGACACGATGAACCTAATTTTTACACATGGAGATAATCAATCAGCTTGCATATGAACGTTAATCAATTTACTTTGGCTCATTGTGTCCTTCTACTTGTGTAAGTAGAAGAGATAATTACGGAATTTGCGAAAGGGCAATGTTATACCAGTTGAGAATGCGTGCTCCTGCACTGTCAGAACACTGTCAATGTTAAAACCACAAGCCAATTAAAAATATCATTACGGTGTTTACGAAGTCGGTCGTTCTGTTGCCAATTTTATTCGATTTTTTTATTTTGACTTTAGATCCTGATAGAGCATTAAAAAGTAAGTACATATAAAAGTTATAATGGGCATAGATGTCCTATCTATTCGGGAACATGGCTAAAATGATAACCAAATAGGATAAATTTTGACTTCCATTTTAGCCATGTTCCCGTGTAGATGTAACATGTGTGCCTATAATAATTTTTACCTACTTTTTGATGCTCTATCGAATCTGAAGTCAAAATAAAAAAATTCGAATAAAATTGGCAACAGAAAGACCGACTTCGTAAACACCGTAATGAGGTTTTTATCTGGCTTGTGCCTGGCATGGTACTGCACTGTCAGAACATTCTTAAACTAAATAGCTGCTAATTATTTTATTTTTTTCAATATTTTGAGAGCTTTAATTTTTTTTATTATATGATAAGGTGCATACAGTTTAAAAAAATAAGTTACATCAATCGGCTGCTAGGCAAAAAATGGCTCTTATCCTTCCACTCCCTCTACTTTAATATATACAGTCTTTTTATATTCGCCTAATCTGCCTAGTCTTCAGGCGGCATAAGCTTAACTTTCAATTGTAGCATCATTATTGGAAAATCTATGAAAAAAAAACGTACTTGAAGAATGACAGGCTATTGAAATGGAGCTAATGACGAAAGCACATATGAATTTCTATGGACATAAGTAGTATTAGAATTTATTTCTGTTCATTAAAATGACTCAACTGCATTTTTAATTAATCCAAGGACCAGCAATCGATAATTTTCGTTAATGATCCAAAAGCTGGCCCCCTGTAGGGGTTCAGGATGCATAATTGCATATATTATTTTTGTATATCCATAATAATGAAAATTACAATTCATATTATTATTATTGATTATTGATTCGAAACAACCTGAGGTTTGGTGGTTTTAGGCTGCTATTGTTTTTGTTGTTATTGACAGTTAATACGTAAGTAGATATAATTTCTTGTTTTCTGCAATTGGCCAGATGGATCTGCGTTACCCCTTTGCTGCCGAGCAAAACTTCGTCCATGTGTGTGTTCTGTGTCAGATCGCAGCTGCAATTTGACGCGTCCATTCCCTAGGAATGATGGGACAGGGGTCAGCTGCTCCGACCGGGTGAGTTATGGCAGAAGATGAGCGAACGATAAGGAGGAGAGAGAGAGAGAGAGAGAGAGAGAGAGAAAGAGAGAGAGAGAGAGAGAGAGAGAGAAAGAGAGAGAGAGAGAGAGAGAGAAGCACTGAGTAATTGGAAAAGAAAAGAACGGCAACTCTATAACGGCTATTTACAGGAAAAGATTTCACCGAAAAGGGTCGAACAGATGAAAGGAAGAAACGCTAAAGACTTGTTTTCATTTATGTACTTTATGATTTGTTGCTTTTCAAGATATACTTTTTGGCAAAAACAAGCATACATTGCGTTTTCTCTGCATTCTTTCCGAATCTCTTGGCCTGCCGCTGATTGATCGGCTATAATTCTCGGTGTTATTATTTACATATAGGAAACGAGTGAAAGAGTATTTAAATTTTTTATTTACATGAATACCTTCTTTGGATTTCTCTTGTAACATATGTAGATTTGCAGTTGACTTAGAGCTTGGTTAAGTGTTTAAAATTCTTTAAGAGTCACGTGAATTTCATAGAAAATAAGACTGTTCCTATAATGAGGTTACAAAGAATTTAGTGTGCTATGGTGGAAGGATAATGAACTCCTGCAAAGAACTTGGATGGGCTGTCATCAAAGGTTTTACACAAATTTTCAAATTTGAGGTCAGGTTTAATAATCCTCACAAAGATTCCTCATCTTCTCAACGAGGGTGATTTGTGGATTCACGGATCTAGTGTAATTGTTTTGCGGCTCATTATCCGTGGTTCTCAATTGGTAAGATTGGTACCAGGGAAGGCATGGCCCCTGGTTCGAGTCCAGGTCGCGGAATTTTCCCTTCCCTTTTCCACTTTGTAATTTTTTACCATGTAGCCCGCATGCTTTGGATCGTTGTCATATTGGAAACGCCAACCATGAGATATGTTTTTCTTAGCATATTGTAGCATTTGAGTCTGTAATATATACCAGTAGTTTGTCTTGTCCATTATACCAAGAATCTTAAATAACGGAGCCACAGCATCCCGACTAAAGCTTCCCCATACCATTGCACAGCCACTTCCATGCATTAGAGTGAGTAATTGGAACGAGGGTTAAATCTTTCATTGTCCGGATATCGAAATACTGAAGAATGACATGAGATCCGAATGAAGAAAACATCGGTCCATAATATTATTGACCAGTCTTTTAAAGTCCACTGTAGATGATCTCATGTTTGCCGATTTAACGATTCAGGACACTTTCGAGATGAAATTAAGTGATAAAACTATTAAATTTATAACATATATCTTCATTGTTAAATGAACATTTTTCACTATTACGCATTCAAGGGCTATGTTTCTATACTCTGTTCAAAGAAAGGAAAAACTGAACATTTCCAGTTAAATTTTAATTGTTAGACATTGTTCAAAGTAAAATTAACACTTAAAATTGGAAACTTAAGTGGAACACTTGGTATTTCTTTCGTTGAGCAGAGTATAGTAAGTTTCGTTTTCAATGCTTTTTTTTCCATCGGCTACCATTATACTAAAACGAAATTTTTGAATTCTTTATTTTCTGAATTTGAACGCCACTAAGAAGTTTAGAATTTGAATATCACAAGCACTGGATGGTACTTCCTTGTTAGCAAAGCTCTTCTTCCTTTGTCGAAAACAGTTTCAGTTGTGATGAAATGAACACTTTTTTTGGTGAAGATCTTTATATTGATGAAGTATGTAAAATATATCCTTACATCAGTTGTTGTAAAACTTGGTTAAAAAAATCTTGTAAAGTAAAACGAACGTTTTCGAACCCTCTAAAAATCTTTTTCTAGATTCGTCTTCAGGATTGATTTTTTTTTTTTTTTTTTGGTTAGAAAGATATGAAATTTCATCTCAAAATTGTAAAAAAAAAATTTATACAGGTCAAACTAAAAGATCTTTAGACAGCAGAATTAAGAAGCATGAACATGCTATAAAACTAACTTATTCAAATAACTATTAAGCGATTCATTGTAACAAGAAAAACACACCCCATCCTAGAAAAATATCAAAATCTTTACAATAGAAAATAAACAAATGGAGACAGGGCCTACATGCAACAAAATAAACTTTAATGTCGAGACGCGTTTCAGTCAGAGACTATGCGTGGGAGGGAAGACCCCCTCTTTTACAAATAAGCTGGCAATCGCTAGCATTTCTGTACAGGGTGTTGCAGATAACTACAGGACAGTATAATGGGAAGCCTACCCTCTGGATTGCAGGGGCCGGCTCGGTCGATTGGCAGAATGGAGAGAGATGAAGGTGAGGGAGTGAGAGAAGACTTTGTGAAGAGAGTAGCTTTCTGTGCTGAGCAAGATGGAAGTTTCTTTGAACATTTGTTGTAAGAAACTTCACAAAACACTTCTCAGCAGTAGAGTCAACTGGTCTGCTGCGTCTCGTGGCTTTGGCCCTGTGTCCGCTACGAGACGCAACCCGGGTTAGCCCGTGACGACCAAACATAATAATAAGCATAATAAAAGTGTGAAACGCTATTTTTTACTATTCTCCTCTGTTGAATTTTTGGTTTGTTTGTTGGTCCCCTCTAGCTGCGGAGGACATTCATAAGTGTGTTTTTTGTGTACCCTGTAGTAGTACAGCGCGCACCCCTCCCTGCCTCAATTGGTCATGCTCTTTGCCAAACAAACAAGTTTAACAAAATAAAATTACTCAATCATCATTTGATCTCGAGCCGGCCCCTGCAATCGAGCGGGTAGGCTTCCCGTTATACTGCCCTGTAGTTATCTGCAACACCCTGTACAGAAATGCTAGCGATTGCCAGCTTATTTGTAAAAGAGGGGGTCCTCCCTCCCACGCATAGTAGATGCGAAAGGGAGGGGGATGCACCAGAGTAGATCGAGTGATGAGTTAAATTAGATTGGGAAATTATATAGAAAAGAAAATAAATTGAAATGGTGTAATGGTACATTCGCACAGGTCTCCGACTTTTTCATGGAAATAAAAAAAATTTCAACAAAATTCATTTTTTTTCTTTTTTATTTAAAGGGGGTTAAAAAAAACATTTATAACTCAAAATTGGCTCATCAGTACAACAAGATAAGAGGAAAAAAGGGTTTTTGCAAACCACGCTTTTAAAATATTTTATTTAGTGAGCTAAATAAAGCTTAATTTTGCAACAATGAACAATAGATACATTTAACTCTCGCCATAACGAATTGTTTGTTGTGGCAATTGGACAATTCGTAGTAATGAATTAGTACCATTAGAACACGAACCAGTGAACCGATTTGAAAATTTTTTTCTTTAACATACATTGTCATCGATCTTGTGTATATGTGTCAGGTTTCAGCTCCCTAGTTTGTCGTGAAGTTGGTTTAATATTGATTACAAGATTTGACCTCAAGATTTGATTGCAAATTAAATAAAAACTTTTATAGCAGCCGCCACGTAAGTTGAACGATCTTTTTGACATGCGCAGTAAGTCATCTCTTCAATATGCTTTGTCTGGATTTTACCCATGATGACCTTGTTCTACTATAGTAATGGTGGAGATATCGTTGAAACGTGGAAAGCCTATTAAAAATCATAATATAAAACAAATTGCATTCGAGTCGACTATTCTGCGTCATTTTTTAATTTATTAATTTATTAATTTCATTTATTAATTTCATTTATCTATTTAAAAGAAAAAACGAAAATAGAAACTAAATATAAATACGAAAACAATGTTTCGAAAACGAAAGCGGATGTTTCATGGAATAGCTAAGCGATTTACTTCCCGTTAACGTCTATTGGCTGGCGTTAGCAATGACGTCATCCTGTCGTTCAACTTATGTGGCGGCAGCTATAAAAATTATTCATCCGTACAAGTCGAATTTATTGGTTTTGGTTTTGGTTTTCAGCCATTTCCTCAATTTTAGAAAAAAAAAAATCTCTAAAAAGGTTTAACCGATCTTCATAAAATTACGTCAAGCAGGGCCGCCGCCAGGGGGGGACAAACGGGACTCTAGTCCGGGGCCCCAACGGAAGGGGGGCCTCGTCAGCCACGCTTGATCAGGCACGAGGCAGAGCCCAGAGGGGCCCACACGTAACCAGTTGTCAGGGGCCCAAACATTTCTGGCGGCGGGCCTGCGTCAAGCCACAGTCTAAGGTATAGTCATCAAAGGGAAATAATCCACACTTGAATTTTACTCTAAGTTTTACCGTTTCAATATTAATTTATTTTTAATAATTTAATATTACATTTAGAGTTAACATTATTAAGATTATTAAATTTAAATAATTATTATTAAAAAAGCTATTTAAACAACACATTAGCATGAAATGTAATATTAAGTATTAAACTCGTGTGGATTATTTCCTTTGGTTGACTGTATCTTCTAACAGTGTAAATTATTGTTTGGTTCTGCTTTTTGCCGTTTCGGATTTAGCTGCATTAAATTGACACTTATGTACATCCAGACATACTCACAAAGGGATTTTTTTTTTCAAAATTTCAACATATATTCTCGAATTATGACATGTTAAGTCGATTTTAGAAAAAAAAAAAATTTAAATTGGGGAAACGAATACACAGGCCACCGCTCTTAGGGTGGTCGGCCAAAAATTAAGACATAGAATTATTAAGAGAAATTTTATTTATAAAATCTAAAGAAAATAATTTAGCCAAACCATCTGTAGACATTTCAAAAACATGGCCAATAATATAAATCAATTCAACTTGATAATATAAAATAATAATAATTCCAACAATATATATTTCAACAATAATACTATCCAATTCTTGTGGCATCACATCTAACATCATAAGACATGTTTTCAGTGTCATCTATTTGTTTATCCCTGCAATCAAGATTGTAAAAGGAAAACCCTCCAACAATATTTAGGTGGCATTAAATTTATTCGCTTCCCTTATTTTATTCTTATTTCACTTATTCTCACGTTCGTTTCTAGAGATAATTAAAAAAAACAACTTTAAGCTAGAAAACAAACCTCTAATAGGTTCTTACATTAATTATTATAATTGCATCCTTTTATTTTGAAATATTCTAAATGAAATGTCATTTTCATTCTGCACGAGTAGTTGGAAACGTCATCCTCCCTTTTTCTTGGACGTGGAAGTGACCCCCGGAGTATTTGGGATCGGTCTAGTTCATTGCATTTGTTCCTTTCTTTCCATCGTCTGCCTTAAGTTACGTGATGACAGTTTCCTGATAATTTCTCTAGCTCTGATTGCATGTTCCATAGATTCCCTTCCCTTCTCTAATGTTCACCTTGTTAATAACCCTCTCCCTCTATTGATTCCTCTCCGAAAGATGAAGCTCAACAACAGCCTACAAGTGCGAAATTCTAATAGTTTCGTGAATCACATTGAACTTTTTTTTTATCATGTCAGAAATTTTTTTTTCTTTTTAATTTCATTTCACCAAATTGTAATTTTTTTTTCAGTTATAAATTTAATTTTGTTTTTTTTTCTCTGGCTCTCTTATTGTTATTATTATTATTATTTTTTCGATGGGATAATTGTTCACCCCAACATCGATAATTGATTTTTTCCAACATGGGGGAACTGGCAAAATTAATTTCTTATTTTTCATGAAGAGCCTCTCTCTTCAAATCGTTTCTCACGTTCTGCCTTCCAGAGTAATTCGAATTTTCTCTTTTCATTTCTCGTTCGCTCTCTCACACTTTTTTCCCCCACACTTTTTAATTTTTCTTTTCGCTTTAAAAGTTATCGAATCTTTCTTGTTTTATTTTTTTTTTTCACTTTCTTCTCTCAGTATGAGCGTGAATTGGGTCGAAATGCATTCACGTAGAATTAGAAAATAAAATAAAAAAAGAAGAAAAGAAATAGGCCTAACGCTTCTTACTACCTCCCTCCACTCTTCATTTGCTTGGTAAAGTCTCCCAAACAAAACCAAGAGCAATCTCATCTCGTTAATCCCGCATTTTCTCCAAAGTTCCGTTAAACGGCGAGAATTCCCGTCATTTTCATCCCAGTGAACCGAACGCCTCCCGAAACAGCTTTTATGATCGACACCGAAATTAAAATAAAAACAATATCTCGTTAGCTGAGGCTTTTAAAATGCTCGCCTACTTTTTTTCCATTAATATTTATTCCCGTTTATTTATATGTTTTACCCCCGAAAAAAACCCTTCCTCTTTGGTTCATTTCACCAACCCTATTCTTTCTTTTAATATTTTGTTTCCTATTCAATTTCTTCGAGTATCGTTTTGACTTTTTATTCATTAGGAAAAATTCTTCTCGGAAAACAATATTCATTCGCAGGCCTTAAGCCTCGACCATCGAAACGCCAACCATTAATATTGATATCCGGTGGAGGGGGGAAAAAAGAGGCCTCGTTATTAGAAAAGCGCACACAAACTTCTGCCCATAATTCTAATTCATTGCTAAAGTTTAAATGAAAATGATGTTGCTTGGGAAAAATAACGTCGGCCAGAAATGAAATCGTTGTTGGGTTGTTGATTTGTTTGGTTTTTCTCGCCCCCCTTCTTTTTATGGTAACCTCTTCGGATCCGGTAAACAAAATTCTTGGCACAATGTGTTGTGTATTAAAAACTTTTAATCAACGGACTTTTTGAAATTCAATTCTAACTAGTTGTATATTTGGTTACGAAGATATCTAATAAGAATGACGTAAATTAAAGATAGACCCCGAAACCTGCCGCCATACTTGAAACAAATTGGGAAGCTCCGCCGCCCAGAACCGTCATTGGCCGAAAGTAAGTGAAGATGATGTAAAACACATGGCTAAACATGAGGGTATCTGATTAATAATTCTTTCACACACCGATTACAGAATGATAAGTTTATCTTTTCGTTACTTTGTATTTTAAGTAGGCTATTTTATAAACAGTTTTTCGATCATTGTTTCAATTTCAATTTCATTTCGATCAATATCAATTTCGTTTCGATCATCTTTCAGTTACGTATTTTCATTTCTGTTACGTATTTTTGATTAATGCTTGTGGAAAATGATTCCTGATCCTTTTTCGTGTCTATTTGTACAGTTGTACGTGGAACAACTTTGAGGAATGGTTTTGAATTAATTATTCCTTGGGCCCAAAAATTATCAAAAATAAACAAGTCAGACAGTAAACTATTCCACGGCTCACTCCTGCCCAGAACTGTTATGGCTTCAATTGGCTGTACTTTTGTGGCGATGTTAACGATAGGATTCGGAGTCTATCTTTAATATACGTCATTGTCTAATACCATAATTCTCTTATCCGTCAGTCGGTCCGTCCGAGGCCAACAAAGAAAATTACAACAATCCGTCCGAAGCCAGAGATTGTTGTGGTTTAAGACGATACTCAGTCATTGTTATTAATTAAATAAACAAACTGAAAATAAAATGTATAAAATAAAAATTTTAAAGCACACACTTTCACCTTAAAAAGTGCAGTAAAAAGTAAAAAATCTAATTTTAAAAAAAACAGGTAAAAGTGTGGTGGCGCGTTTATTTTATTATGTACTATTTTCTTTTTAAAATTTAATATTTACCACCACACTTTTACCTTTTTTTAAATTAGATTTTTTTATTTTTTACTGCACTTTTTTAAGGTGAAAGTGTGTGCTTTAAAATTTTTATTTTATACATTTTATTTTATTCTTTTTAGTCTTTATTTAAAAATAAATAAGCGTTTATATGATCATTACAAAACCAAAAACGACCTTGGAAGCCTACATCGGCTACGTTTATATCTCGGCAAAGCGTTTACAACAATACATTATGCTGGCTAATTTTCCTAGAATTCATGATCAAATTAACAACAACTACATACGACAATTAGCAACGATAACAATAAACAACAATACAGGCACTCGTTACGTCATGATTGCACTGTATACATATTAAACTTAAATATTAAATAACTTAAGAATAAATGCAAGACTAGTGAAACTAACGATTGAAACATGCATTGTCATCGATAAGACGCCGTTGGGAAAAGTTTCGGAGTTGTAGGTAGTCAGGAAGTGGGCAAAATATTGATTACAAAATTTGCGCACAAACACAAACAAGTGAAGTTCATTAAAAGTGTGTAAAAATAATAATTCTCTTGGTAGTCCAAAACCAGGGATTATTGTGGTAAGATAATACTCAGATAATACTTTTTTTATAAAAATCAGCAATGACTGTACCATAAAAACCATCGCACAAAAGTCAATAAATTAGACATGTACGGACTCTTCTCATTGAGATGAATCTTTTTTGTAAATAAATTGTTCGGATCTCATGAGCCATTTTGGATAATTAAGATTTTTATTGCCCTCTCCCCCCCTCCACTTCGACTGATTTTTTGTTTTCATAATGTGCGAATATGTATGTTGAATTTTCGCGAAAAGATTTCCGTCTGTACGTATTCCATATATTCATATGTGACCAAATTTTGTGTAGTGAACTTCTCCGAAATGGAGTCTCTTTGGGAAGAATAAATTTTGAATATAAATTGATGATAGAGATAATCGAACCATTTGGAAGGTAGAGGTTTTTATTTTTAAAAATAATTAAAAAAAAAACCTAGACATTTCAAAATTGGCCCTAGGAGTATGCAAAAAGAATAAATTTTAGGTCATTGTGGGACAAAGTCATTTGGAGGCCATTTAGTAGCCTTGATAGTAGGAGGCTTGTGCGAATGTACCTTTCCACCGTTTCAATCTACTCAATGCTGGCTTAGTATCGATATACACAAATGGCAAAAGAATTAGAAACATTAGAAATTAGAATTTCAAGTCAGAGTTCAGAATGGCGAAGTCAATTTTGATTGCGTTGAAGTTTTCTTAAGATGATATAACCTCTTGAAATATCTAATTTGATAATAAAGAAGATGATTTGCCCATTCGATGTTGGAAGGTGTAAAGTCAGTTACTTTCATTGAAACTGTCGTCAATTGTCTTATAGATGATTTAGTAATGTACAATAAAACAGGAAGCTATTTAAAAGTGCGTAGAACACTCTTGGTAAAAATAATGTTTAAAATTAATGTTTAAGTTCTTTAAAATACAAGTGTGACATAGCTAAAAAACTGCGCAGTAAACCTTTTGACTATACATATTGTAGGTGATTTTTTTGGTTTTTATAATTTCTTCCTCTTATTCCTGCTAAAGTACATTATGCGATTTTGATTTATGTTATTCATATAGGTAATTCTAAAGAATTAAATATAACTTTAAAAAATTAGAAATAAAAATTAAGCTAATCTCATCCTTTAATGTTGTAGATAAAAATGAAGGAATTCACTATAACGGTGCTATTGATTCGTATGTGAGAGAATGAAAAGAGCAACTTGTTCTACGTGGAAGTAAAACAGATGTGGCATTTACAAAGGTAGTTCTTTTTCAATAAACTTCAATCATGACTTACTTCTTATTGATTCCTTCTATTTACTCAAATAATGTGCAAGTTATACTCTGTTCAACAATACCTTAACAAACACGGCTTTTATTTATTTAGTTATTTACTTTTGTTTATTTATTTAATTTAAGCAAGCCAAAGGTACAATAAGAGCTTACAACCTTATAAATATACAAAGTGTAAATAAACAAATAAACAAACAAAGAAACAAAAAAAAAACAACCGAGTAAAAATAAGAAACAAACAACACAGTAAAATGATTAAATAATAGAAATATTATCCTATTCTAACCAAGTCATGCAACTTAATTCAATTACTTTAGAGTCTTTTTGTAGCGTAACACAACGATAAAAGGAAAATTACTTATAAAGACTTCTCGTGGAAAAGATAAATAAAATGTATGTGATGATTTGGAACAAATTCTGGGAACTTGTAAGGGCATAAATTCAGATTGGTGTTAGATAAACAACAGTGATGATTAAATAACATAAATAGGTTGAATATGATTAAGTTAGGTTAGATTGCATTTAAAATATCGTCGTAAATAAGAAATAGTAACATGTAACTCAAAACGAAAATAATCGTAATATAATATTCTAAATGCAATCATACAAGATTCATTTGAAATATTTCTTTCCATACAAGAAATTAAATAACTGAAATTAAATAACTTAAATTAAATATTATTAAAGAAATTAAATATTCTCCCCCTGAAATTAAATAACTGGTTAGGTCTTTTGGTAATACTTAATATTTACAAATTAGCCCAATTACGCATGTGAAAACCGTGGCATCGGAAAGAAAATTGTTATTTTTTTTCAAAATCTGCACCCAAGAATCTTTCTTTATTGTCTTATCTGTTGATTTAGTTATAAAACTATTTTTTTGCACAGTGTTTCATCATTTACTATTTCTTTGTTTGGATTTACGTTTCTTATTATCGTAATAATGATGTTAATGTTTTAATTATGAGGTGGTAGTTCGGAAGGACTTAAGCTATTTAAAAATTCTACTGGATACAAATGTTTATCCTATCCGCTATTATGTATTAGTGAATCACAACGATAATATACCTCATTTTCCCCTACAAATATATTCTCATTAATTTGGTACAGTCTTCATTTTTAGCACAAAGAACTTTTTGTTTTGTATTTATTTTAATTATTATATTTCATAAAAATCACATTCCTCTCATTAATCTTTTGGACATCAGTAATTCGATTATTTATTTATTTGGATCAAGTAGCGTTGCCAGAAATTCCTCTAAGGGAAGAGTAGGCAAAGTTTTCCAGCATTGCATCCCTAAGAAAGCTTTATGCAAAAATCACATTTCTTACAAGATTTGATCAGCCAAAATAAAAAGAAAATGATATCTCACACAGTTCTCATCTTTCGTTGTTATTTTCGACCCCTGATAGGAGGGGGAAGGTGTACAACTCCGGAGGCGCCCCGCCCCTCCCCTGGGCTACGCCTTTGATTTGGATTAATGCTAGTAAAAAGCCGATATAACTTATAATTGAACAGAAATGGACAAAACTACAATTAAAAGCGTTACTATTATTTCATTCTCAGTTTGTTTAAGTTTTACAAAATCAAACGGGTTTACATTGCAAACGTAAAAATAATGTTATCGACGAATAACAATTTAAACCAATTTCTGTATCCCAACTACATTGGATTCAGTTATTGTGGGTCCGTTGGGTTACTGATTAGTTTCTCTATGTTTGTTTTGTTAAGTTTTCGTACAATATTTGTTAATTTATAGATACTATTACCCATGTTGGTTTGCATCACTATAGACTTGTCGTGTCAACTCGGTCTAAATTTTATTGTTAGTGCTTTGTACCGATCTTATTATTGGAATTAATATACTTACTTAGACACTGTAATGTTACGTTTAATTGTATCGGTCTTTATTTTGGAAAATCATTAATCTATGTATGAGGCTCGATTTGTCTGGTATGTAGTTCGTGTAATCAAAAACATTCTCGGATTTTTAGGGTTTTGCATGGTTTGTTGCATTTTGTTGTATACTTACTTACTTGTTTTTCAAACCCGCTTATCCGTTAGGGTCGCGGGGGCAGCAGCCCTATGGAGGATCTCCAGCGATCGCGATCTTCCGCTATCAGGTGCATGTCCTCCCTGGTAATACCCAAGCGACTCGAACCCAGATTCTCCATATAGTCTAGCCACCTGCTTCTAGGCTGACCCCTTGGTTTCTTACCCACCGGCTTGGAAAATAACAACTACCTAGGAAGACCAGTTTGCGGCATCCGTATCACGTGGCCAAACCAGCGCAACTGAGATCTCTCAATGCGGAGAAGTAGCGGATCAACACCTAAAGACTCCTTATTGTGCTGCTGTGCACTCTATCTAGTAGGGAAACACCTGCCACACCTCTCAGAAATCTCATTTCGGCCGCTTGTATCCGCGATCGCACTCTTTCGGTCATTACCCAAGCCTCATGACCATAGGTGAGAATGGGGACAAAGATAGATTTGAAGACGGAGAGCTTGGCTTTGTTACCCAGCTCGCGTTTCGTTACCACGGATCGCCACAGTTCACGTCTGACACAGCTTGCTGCATCGATCCGAGCATCCAATTCTTTCTCCTGCCATCCATCACTCGTGAATGCAATCCCGAGATACTTGAATTTCTCCACCTGTCTCAATGAGGCTCCCCTAACATGGAGAGCGCACTGAGCAGGCTGTCTTGAAAGGACCAGAACCTCAGTTTTGGCCACACTGATCTTCATCCCAGCTTCTTCACATTTGGCTGCAAACCGGTCTAGTGCATGCTGAAGGTTCGTGCGAGAAGACCCAAGGAGGACATGGTCGTCAGCAAAGAGCAACCTCTCCACCAGGCAGTCGCCCACACAAACACGCTCATCGCCTCGGCTGCCCCTGTCTATCCAGTCCATAAAGATAATGAACAAGATGGGCGACAGTACGCACCCTTGGCGGAGTCCAACACCCACGGTGAACGGTCTTGGCTTAATGCCATTTATCCGGACACACATCTCAGAGCTTTCGTACAGAGACATGATAGCAACCAGTAATTGCCCATCTACTCCATACTCTTGCATCACTTTCCAGAGCTTCTCCCGAGAAACTCTGTCATATGCTTTTTCGAGGTCTACAAAGCAAGCGTAGACCTCTTTTGCATACTCCCAGGATTTCTCAAAGATTTGCCTTAGAGCAAAGATGTGATCCGTCGTGCTTCGGCCAGGTCGGAAACCACACTGCTCCCCCGACAGTTTGGAGTCGACTATTTCCCGACTTCTCTTCTCCAGACACTTAGCGTACACTTTCCCAGGAATGCTGAGCAAAGAGATGCCTCGATAGTTGTTGCAATCTCTCTGGTCTCCCTTTTTGAAGATAGGGATCACAATTCCTGTCTGCCATTGCTTAGGGGCCTGTCCAGATATCCAAGTAACCTGACACACTCGAGTCAGCCACAGGATACCATCCTGATTTAAGGCGTTTAACATCTCGGACCGGATTTCATCATCACCTGCAGCTTTGCCATTCTTCAGGGACGTAATTGCCCATCTGACTTCTGCTTCAGTGATACTACCGTGACTATTCCCCGCTCCAAGGTGCACCTCATGTGCCTCAGTTGTTGCTGTCACCGGATTAAGAAGAGATGCAAAGTATCCCTTCCACCTCTGCAATACGCTCTCCTCCGTTTTCAGAAGCCTCCCATCTGAACTCTTAATAGTTTGTGATGAAAGAGACTTCTTTTCACGGAGGCGGCGCACGGTTTGCCAGAATACCTTGTTTGCCGAACAATAGTCTGCCTCCAATTTCTCCCCGAACTTCTCCCAGGCCTTGGCTTTAGCTGTTGATACTGTCTTTGCTGCTGCTTTTCGCGCCTCAGTGTACCACGCTCGACTCAAAGTTGACTTATTTGCAAGCCTTAGCAAATAGGCTTCCTTCTTTGCCTTGACAGCTTCTTGGACTTCACCGTTCCACCATGCAGTCCTTTTCTCACCGCCCTGCGCCACACTCAGCTGCTTACGACCACAGCACAGTGCAGCCGAAGTAATCACAGCAGTTTTAAACAACTGCCACTCCTCTTCAACAGTACCATGATCACTGGGTAGTTCTTTGAAACTTGAAGATATGTTATCTGAAAAGGTCTTCCTCACAGCTCTATCCTCCAATGCCTCCCATTTGATGCACCAAGTTTGTCTGAACCTAGTATTTCGCTTGGTTGGCATGGATTCAGAGAACCGCAAAGTGCAGACAACAAGGTGGTGATCAGTTGATAGTTCTGCCCCTCTTCTCACACGAGTATCCAACACTGATCGGAATAAGTCGGCTGAAACGATTACAAAATCAATCAGTGACTTCTGGTCCATTGCATCCCTGCCAGGTATACTTATGGACATCCCTGTGCTGGAAGAAGGTGTTTGTGATGGAAAGTCCATTGTTGCAACAGAAATCCAACAAGCACCTCCCATTCGCATTTAAATCGGAGTCACCATTCCTCCCAATCACGCCTCTCCACGTTTGGTCATCAGCCCCTACGTGTGCATTGAAGTCACCCGCCAGGATGACAGAATCTGCACTCCCTCTCCTGCTAAGAGCAGCATCAACTTCATCTAGAAAAAGTGGGTACTCTGTGACTGCATTCGGAGCATATGCAACGAATAGAGAGAGAGACCGTTTCCCTATCTGAAGCCTCAGGAGACACAGTCTTCCACCTAAGGGGGTCCAATCTGCAACATAATCTGCCAGCCGGGGACTTGTGAGTATCCCCACCCCTAACCTTCCACCCTCCTACTAAGTCCACAGTTCCAGAACCCGGATGTTTCGTAGAGGTAATACCTATGATATCCAGCCGATACCGTTTGGCTTCCTCCACTAACTCTGATTCCTTTCCTGTCATGAAGAATGCGTTCCAAGTGCCGATTGACAGCACCCGATCCCGTTGTCGCTTTAACCGTTTCTCCTCCTGGGTAAAGGCATGCGCTGCCCCTGACCGTTTCCCCAAGCGCATAGCGAGTGCACTGGTGGGGCTTTTCGGAGGCATTGCTCCGAGATAACATCCGGGAGACTAAATAATAATAATTATTAACTGGAGAAGCGTCTCCAAGCATAGGTAATGATTTTTCAATTGAAAAATGGAAGGAAAAATTCTGCGACCCAGATTCGAACCAGGAACCTCGACTATCATGGCCGATGCCTCTACCAATTGGGCTATCGCAGACACCACGGACAGCTAAGCTGTCTCAAGGAATCTTAAAAACAACCAAGTTGTCACGGTTGAAAGCCCAAAGAGAGACGGGAACCTGGCTCGCAGATCGAGAATTCCTCCACTCCAAATCATCAGAAAGTTGTTGAACTCACAAGTAAATAATAATAATTATTAACTGGAGAAGCGTCTCCAAGCATAGGTAATGATTTTTCAAATGAAAAAGCCGGGAGACTGTCGACTATTTTTCGAACGAGAGCCTCTGCCTAACTCCCGAACGCGGGTGACTTTAACCTGCGCCACACCCGATGCAGTATGAATTCTTTCATTCGTCGACATCATGAGATATATGTTTGTTTGGATACTCTTCGTCTCACTTCTCAACCATGACCTTTCTGGTAAGAGTGACCCTAAAATAGCAGTGCTACAGCCAGTATAGCTCACAGAACCCCTGAAGCACCCAAACCCCTGACCCACGGTAAGGGGGCATCCACTCAGGGAATTTTTGTTGTATTATTTTTATTTATTATTTATTTATACTTATACTTGATGCTATTATTCTTTGTATTTATTTTTCGGTTATGTTATTGTTTATTCATTTACTGTCAATCACTTGTTTATAGCTAAGTTCCTGTCGATCCTTCTAAATTTTATTTTAACTTATAATTGATATGTTATTACTAATTCGTATTGTTTAATTATGCATTTTGGTTGAGCGCTCAGAAATCTAACTTGTCGGTCCATTGGACCATACCGATCTCTGTCGCGCTCTGTTGTATACATCTAATCCCTTTTCTAAATAAATAAATAAATAAATAAATAAATAAATAAATAAATAAAAATAAATAAATTTTAATAAAGAAAAAAGAAAAAAATGCATTTAAAAATATCTGAATAAACATGAAGAAAGTATCTCTGGATGAATTTTCATTATTGTAAATTTTTATGTTGTTTCTCATTATGTAAATTGCCAATAGTATTGAATACTATTAGGTCCAACCAAATTAAATTTTTTTCATCACTGAAACTCGATCTCTCATGTCGTTTGCAAGATGAGAGTCCGTAATGATATGGGCTGTTTCCGATGCAACAAGTGTCAAACTCGCTTTTGTTTCTCCACCATCCACTACGAGATGAATTAAATGATCTTCAGTTTATTTTTCAGTCACATAATGCTCAGATACACAACTCAGCAACAACGTCAGAATAGATGCAGTGCAACAAAGTCAAACCTCTGGAATGGCTTGCTTGCAGTCCAAACCTTAACCCAACTGCAAAATTATGGAGTGATATAGTTAGATTAGTATATACAAACAGCAAATAGAATGGCACTGTTACTGACCTCAAGAAGAGCATTCAGTCAGCACGGGATCAAATAACACTAGAAACATTATGAAAATTAGTGGACTCTGCGACAAACGACTGATTGAACTTCTTTCTTGTAGAGGAAGTCTTTTGACATCGTTTAAGTTTGGATTAGAGAAAATGTATCCTGATCTCAAATTTATTTCCTCATGAGACTTTTATTTTTTTTTATCTTTTGCAGTTTAAAGATATTTTATCACATTAAAATGTACACAAATATTCTACTGTTTTATATATAAATATATTTTCATAACATAAATAGGTTGATGTTGTCTGAAAACGTTTTTACCAGCAATGTATAAATTTCCATTTTAAGGTGCAACCAATCAACTTTCTCAGTTGTTATAAAGAGCCAATCCTAACAATTGATAACGCTTCCTTCAAATTTCAAAATCTTAATTGATAACTTTTAAACAAAAACTTGAAATTTTGATTATACGAGATACGTCCAGAAAGCAAGTTCCGTTTGGTAGTACAAAAAAAGGAGTACACATAAAAAAAAATCACCATACCTTGAAAACTATTTTTGTACATTTCTCCAACCGAGTTATTGTATCCCTCTTGATAAAAAGTTGTCGCCTGTGATGTTAACCACGTAGTGAGAGCTTCTTTTACCTCGTCAACGTTGTTCAATAAGAGATGAAAGTAGCTAGGTTAAAGCGGCCAGAAGTTCAACAACGATGACGGAGTAAAAGCTCTCACTACGTGATTAACATCACAGGCGACAACTTTTTATCAAGTGGAATACAAAAACTCGTACTCCGCTAAGATAAATGCCTTTAAAATGGTGGGAGAAAAAAAGTATATGTAGAAAAATAGTTCAAGATATGGAGATTTTTTGTGGTATTTTTTTCTGAGTTTGTACTACTTTTTTTTGTACTACCAAATGGAACTTATTTTATGGATGTATCTCGTGTAAGAGATTCGTCAATCAAAGAGCGATTATTATAGTTTTTCACTTTTCTCATTGAATGAAGGAACTTTAATTTGTAATTTTTTCTTAAAAGACAATTAAAATATTTTGCAATGCTTTGATAAGTACAGAAAATTTTAGAATTGATTTTTTTAGAAAATTTAAGTTTTTTTATTGATATTATAGCTTCTTCGACTTTTCACTTTGGTTGCAATTACAAAAATGCTAATAGTTAGCGAGTCTCTCTCCCCGTGCAGTTGTTGTAATTTTTTTTAATGAGTTTCATCCATCGCTGATTATTTATTGAGTTCCAATACGATGAGCGATTTTCCATCAATTCCTAATTAAGAGCCGAGTTGATGGGTTTCCTCCTGGCTTTTTGAAGGAAGAGGGCGCGGGGAGAGACCTTCGTCTTTGGCCGGTGTACCACTCCCTCATTCTCTTCTTTTCGTAATCTTCTCTCTCTCTCTCTCTCTCTCTCTCTCAACCTTTTAGCCTTCTCCTTGATCTGAACCTCCTTTTCACCCTTCTTGACTCAGGTTGGGTTAACAATGGGTGGAGGTCGCAGGCGTTGATGAAGATCCTTTTCCGGATGAGCGAAGCAATTCGTGCCCTCGTCGAAACAATGGCCGTCTAATTGTTAATTGTTACTTTCCCCAAATTAATTGGCGCGAGATAGAAAGAGAGAATGTGATGAATTTGAGCTTGGACCGTTATGAGGTTCTGAAATAAACGGAATAGTGCCGTGGGAAATCTGATAATCGCTCTTGTCTACGAGTCGCCACGTGGAAGATGATTTTGAGAGGGTAGGGTTCAGTCTTTTGTGACTGCATTCCTCTTTAAATCGTTTATATTTTCTAGATATTGATAATTTCGGTAGCTATTTTTATTCTTTTACCAGCTAATGAATTTGGGGTATCTAAGTCGGTGTTTCTTGACCTTGTGAGAGCCGGCCCAGTAATTTTTTTATAAGAAAAGGGCCGGTCCCAATAAATTTAATCGTAAATATCTTTCCATTTTTGCATAAGTATTAGTGCACTTACACACTTAGTGGTGAATTTATTATAACCACCTCAATATTTCGGCTTCCCAATCCCATACGATGCAGTGTACTATAAACAGAGCATAATTTGAGAAGATCCTTGATTAAGATGTATTGTAATTGGCTTCACTTTATCGTTTTTATATTTGGGATACTCTCGTTCCGCCGGAGCATTCACTAGTCGATGACGATCACAAGTTATAAGTTGAGACTCAGTTTTTTGGCGGACACTATAACAGCAGCTGTTCTTGAACATTTCACGAATGCGGCGGTTTTGCTCATTCATGCTCCATGGCTCCAAGCTCCTGGAATTATCCCACGTTCAAAGTCTGTCATATCGAGTTGTTTACAAACCATTTCTACTATTATCGTAAGCAGTAAGCTTCCTTTTTATATTATATAGTTTAAACAGCGTGACGCCATAGCTAAATTGCTTAAAACTGCCAGTTGGCCACATAGTACATAGCTCTCTCTCTAATGGACTAATGAAATCGCGTAGCGTATTGTATTCTCCTTAGGCCAACTTTTAAAAAACGCAGCACTTTAATACAGCAATTACACACTCGAGCCACATTATTATTATTATTATTATTATTATTATTATTATTATTATTATTAT
>JAHWFO010081735.1:2601989-2638947 GCA_023313115.1 Rhysida immarginata
TTATTATTATTATTATTATTATTATTATTATTATTATTATTATTATTGCCATCATCTAGTAACCAGAATAACCGTCTTATGCAGCAGCACAGCACTTTAGACTGTATGGCAGATTCAATAACATGCTGAAAGATGTCCACTGGTATTTGGGGTCATGAAGACAGGAATGCGTCCCGCAGTTGCTGAAGGGTGCATGGTGAAACGAACATGGCGCATGAGGTGATCTCAAAGTGCTCGATTGGATTTAGGTCCGGGGAATTAGAAGGCCAAGGTAATATCTAGAAATTTTGGTCCTGCTCCTCCAGCCATTCCTAGACCATTCTATCCGCATGGCGTACTACATTGTCCTGCTGGAATATCCTGTTCGTCTTAGGAAAGACACTCAACATGCATAGGTGTATCTTGTCCGCAGCGATGGATAAATAATTGCGGTGAGATTGCTGATATTGATGATCCAGGTAGATGAAGACAACTTACTCAGAACATAATGCTGCCACTATCAGCTTGTGTTTTTCTAACCGTGGTTGCAGAGTGACTCTTTTCGGATGTAGCCGCCGAATACGACATCGTCCATCCACCCGATGGAACGAAAACTGCGACTCATCGGAGAAGATAAGCTGAGACGTTCCAAATATTGCTAGAGATGAACCGAGAATATGGCCATGAATCTCGAATAAATACCTACTCATTGTATGATTATTGTGTGATAAATCATCACATTTTTATTAACATTTCATTATTTTATTATTGTAAAATTCTTTTTATAGTTGATTTTTAAAATTTACTCTATCGGTGACCTTAAGAATACTAAGACATGGCAAGTGATATAACAATGGATTCGTAGTGACGAGTCAGGAAAGAATGTTAATTTCTGTATACCTTTTAACATTGTTGACGTGAGCTTGCATAGAAAAAAAGCGGCAGAATTTAATTTCTTCAATACTTTGAAATTTTGTAATTATTTTTTTCTAGTCTAATAAACAAATTTCTTCATCATTTCTTCTGTTTTATTATGTGAGGATGTGTGTACAATTTTTAAATAATTGCCATCTCCTTTAGCATAGAAGAAGCTTTTCTGCAATAGGTCCATTAAAACTTTACTGGAGGTGTTTTGTAAGCGATTGCATGTGAAGCAGATAGTTTTATAAGAACATTTTTAATTTCCTTAAGTTTTTGATTAATATGACCATTTATGACGTAAGATGATAAAGATTATATTTTTGAAATATTTTGCCTTTTAATGAGGAGGGAGTCCCATGGAAAGCAAGATTTGCCATTATAGTACATTTTGAAATTTTGCAATATATTTTCAAATCATACCTTCTGCCGCTATCCGGAATAAAATTCTTTTAAATTTAATTTAGCAAATTCGTAATTAGGAATTGAAGGTTCTTGGAAATATTTTTTGTATGATTTGATTGTGAGATTACGGAATCCTCGCCTTCTCCGCTTTTCTGCTTGTTACACTTAATCTTTAACTGGCTTCTTGTTATTCTGGTACGTTCACCCAAGTCGCCCCCGTATATTTACCCCCTCCCACTCCTCCTACTATGTAAACCATTACATTAGCCCGCTTTTCTCTCGACTGCTCTTTTTCCTCTGTCTCTTTTTTTTTCCTCTTGGGTAACACGGCAATTTTCCGCTGAGCGTCAGTACCGTTGCCACCATGGCGCCATATTGACAGTTGTTATTATGAAATTATCACCGACTGCAGTGAATGGCGGCAATTAGCAATGACTGCGGCAAAATAGCATCTCATTAGAGGAGTTTTTGACTTTGGCTGACATCCAGCACACCCATTGAGGAATAAATCAAAAGAGGCTAATACACCAACAGAAAATGAGCCCTTCACTCCCCCCCCCCCCTTCTTCACTTTTCACTCGTCTGAACAGTCCTATCCCCTCCTTTGCCCTGGGCCCCCCAACCTCTTCCTCTACCTACGAAACCTTAATTAAAAGTTTTAATTGCGACAGTCTAATCACAATTTAAACCCCATTGTCTGACTGTAAGGCGAGTCAATGCTCGAGCTTCTTGCTCATTTCCCTCCGTTCACTTCCACCGTAAATGAACTAGCGAAACGTTCCAACATTTGGCACTTACTGCTGGTAATTTTTTTTTTGGTTAATTTTATACGTTTAATGACTGTAATGCTGTGTGTTCTGGTTATTTATTTGTTGAATTGAACACTTACATTACGTGCCAAATAGTTCTCTGTGTAGTTCCTCGGATCGAACATTTAAGCGGGAATACAGAGCTCACATTAATTTTGAAAATAGCAATTAGATATGGCTTCATTCTTATAACGACGGGGAACTCAAATAGAAACATTAGCAAGGCAATGGCCTACTTAATTATTAGTAAGCTACATTAATTTAAATTTTACCAAATTCTTATATTTGAATCTTTTTTTTTTAAATTATCCATCAGCAACCGTTTTTAAACCGTCACATGTTAGTTCCTGTTAGTTCATGTTGTAGGAAATTAACAGTCAATACAATGGACTCTATTGAGATATACAGGATGATCATAAGTCCCTTTATCCGAAAGAGTTTGAATAATTCAAATGTAGTGTTAATGAAATTTCTGTCTAATTTTCCTTGTCGTATGCTTAACAGATGAATTCAGAATTTCCTCATTCTACCTGTTCATTAGTGCGACACAAAAGCACTGCTGTGACTGGTTTCTTCAACCCTTTCCTCATGAAACGAGGAGAGTTGGTTTTAATTCAGTGGATTTGTGAACTGCCCGAATATTCGGATATGGGCTATGAAATGTGCTGCACGAAAGACCGTTAATACAACTTTTTCTCGAAGATTGTTTTGAACAATTGACAACGCTACACCACACACTGCCAACAAATCTACGGAACAGGGGGAAATTTTAAACATCTCTGTGAATTCATTTATTAAGTATAATAAAGAAAACATTACTCACGGATTTTATTGACAATCTGAAAATTCAAAATCTTTCGGATAAAGAGACCTTATGATTATAATTCTGTCAACAATGCTAATTTAGTGATGGGTATCGTCGTATATTCAACTTCATACAAAATCCTGGTTCAAAACCGTTTAATTATAAAAATTTATTAAACGGGTGTCCTAGTATTTATATAAATATTAAGTTTGTTTTTATGAGAAACATTAAATTTATAATCTTGTTTTTTATACCGTCTTTCCTTAGCGGTTGATTCCCCCCCCCCTCCCACGGTTCACGTGAAATCCTCTTTATCAAGCCAATTTAATTATTATTTGAGTTCCGAATTTTTACCTCAATTCTTGTTTTGAATTATGTTTGAAGATTATTAATCGTTTCATTTTTTGTTTCATTAATGAAAGTCAAACCGAGTTTTATTTTAGACAAAGGGGAAGTTATTTTATCATCCTTTTCGTGCCATTTGATTTCACACTCGAAGAGTGAGTCAATTCGTTGCCTGACTTTTCTGCAAATTGCATTCGTGTTTCGAGCTTTTGATGCCACCTCTTCGAACAAATCTGAATTTTACGGTAACTTTTTATTTTTATGAAACTAAATAACATACAGAATTCTCGAAATATTACAACCGTGCTTTCAGAATGATGCATTATATTAGACACAAATTACCCGTAAAAAATTAGATGGATATAGGAGAGAAGGACGAGACTCAAAAAAACCTGGAATACAATAAATAATAGTTATTAATTAAAAAATAAAATATATAAATAAAAATAAAAACCTGACGTTTCGGATATAGACTACCCTTTATCATTGCAAAAAGGATAATTCTCTAAAAGCAAAGAGAATATTAGAGAATTATCCTGACGTTCGTAAAAAATTAGGAACCGTTAATTTTGCTGACGTTTAACATTTTTTTTTTCCTGAGTGGGTTTGACTTTATATGTTTTATGATTTTTCCTGAAGTTGTACAGCGTGATTCAGTCAATTTCTGACCATTTCAGTACTATGAGGTATTGACCCATTAATGTTTACAAACTTAGCATTTCAGTATGATATTTTAGGCAGTTCGGAGCTTTTATTCCCGTGGAAAAGTCTTGATGATATGCTCAATGTGGCCACCACGAACGTTTTGAACTGCTCGCAGCCGAATGGTGAAGTTGTTCATTACTCTATCCAGGATTTCTGCATCCACAAGGGTGCAGCAGTCGACGATGCTTTGTCGCAGCTGGTCTAGGGTTCTTGGTGCTGTAGTGAACACACTGTCTTTAAGGAACCCACAGAGATAAAAATCACATGGGTTTAGGACAGGACTCGCAGGCGAACAGATTTTTTGGTAGGGGAATCGACCAACCTTGTGCGAACATTTTCGACAACTTCGGCCGTTCGAACACGAGCTTTGCTCCCGCCTTTTTTCTTGCCTTTAACACATCCAGTGGCACGAAATTGCTTGACAAAATCCATGATTGCTTGCCTGCCTGGTGCGTCTCGACACTTATACTCCTTCCGGAACTTTCTTTGCACGGTTACAGGTGATTTTGTCTCGAAATACCATTCGACAACCTTGCATTTCTGCTCTGTTGATAAAGCGGGCGCCATTTTTCAACAATACGATTTTCATGCAGCGCCGTTGCAACAATACAAACTCCAACTATTTAGAAATTCGATATGGCGCTCATATTCTTTCAATTGTTTATCCCTAATGCACGTCATTCGAGTTAAATGGTCAGAAATTGACTGAATCACCCTGTAATTTCTAAAGTTAAATTTTTTTTAATAGCTTTAAGATTTAAATGAAAACCTTGGTGTGTATATTGTAAAACGAATTTTGTGTGGGTTTTGGATTATGTGAATGCGTAGAAATATGGAAAGTGTGTCTTGACATCGCCGAACGCCATTCTCGTCTTCTTTAACATGGGAAGACGATTTAAAAACATTGGATATTTCTGTTTCCAACAGTGATGGGATTATTGAAACTATTCATCAAGTTTATATGAATATCTAGCTCGTTGCCCCCGGTTCATATCCAGATCGCGGAATTTTTTCCTTTCTTTTTTCACCTACGTGTATATTTCAATAGTGTAACTTACATATAACTTAGCCGTATAATGAAAATTTACAAGTGGTAATGTCTAAATATTTTCGTCATTTTATGGCTTAGCAGCATTGTAGTCTATGGCAAACAGCTCGACTTATCATCGAAAGAAATTTATTTCTCTTCAACGTAAACTTAGCACCAAAAACGTAGGCTGTCACGCATTACAGACATTCTGAGAAAGGAGTTCATTATTTTTAGTGGACACTATAAATGTTGTCACTATAAATATTTTATAAAATTGTCACTCTTGCGACAGCGCACAACTGATCATATAACCAAATTTGAAGTCTTTAAGTAAAACTTAAATTTTGAGAAGCAATTGGAGCGATTTAATTTAGAAGGTTCAAACACTTTAAATTTAATTTAATTTTATGCCTTTTCTAAATTGATGGATACTGGAGCTGGTTTTTCATTATGAATAAAGATCGTTCATTCGTTATCGCTAATGGAATGGCGTTTTCATCATTCCTACATAGTGACATTCGCAATCTTTGAAAGTATTGACCTAGGGGTGTTCAGTAATAAATTAATGTCTTAGTGTTCTCCTTTTTTAATGTGAAAACCAGTAAACTAAAATATACAAAAGCAAATAATAAAATGATACAGTCACCGATCTTGAAAAGAGTCTTGCAGATGGATGTAGCCATGTAGTTGATTGTCCTGAAACTTGATGAAAAACTATGCAGTCTTGTGAATTATGAAAAAAGTCTTGTACAGATTGTGGCAGAAGGTGATGATAATAGTAATAGTAACAGAACACCATATAATAAAACTTGAAGAAGGTAGTTCAAAAGGCAGGAATAAAATTAACGTTTTCGAGAAGCATTTTCTCATCATCAGATTGAAACTTTTTTAGTTGAAATAACAGTTGAAATAAGAATTAAATAAAAAACAATGATAAACTTTGTTAGTTGTGATTGTTGGATGTGTTGATTGTTTGCTGAGTTAGTTGTTGTTGTTTGTATTTTTAGGGTTTTAGCATCATCTAAAACCCTATTAACGACGGCACAGATGTATGTAACATGTATGTCACACACCATAACTTTTGAAAGGATTGACCTAGAGGCTTGAAATTTTCTACACACGTAGGCCTTACACAAAGGACGGAGTGAAAAATATAACGAATCCTCTAGGGTGGACCATACCATGTGTTTTTGTGGTTTCCCCAACTGACTTCCTTTCATATCTATGGAGTTTTGATTGCGTTTGAGCAATTTGTAACGTCAGAATTTAAGGAACTCTATTTGAAGTATAGCGAATCCCCCCGCTACTGCTCGTACCATTTTGATGCCATACCTTTTGAAAGGATTGACCTAGAGACTTGAAATTTTCTACACACGTAGGCCCTATACAGAGGACGGTGCGAAAAATATAGCGAATCCTCTTAGGTGGTCCGGGGCCCCTCAGGATTCACTTGTATGAATTTCATGGTTCATTTTTTATCTTTTGAACAAACAGGCATTCGAGAAGGATGCTATGATTCGTACACAAGTTTTTGAGTGGTTTCGACGCTGAAGATCTTGTTCGTTCTGGGCGTCCTTCATCATCTCGAAATAACAAAAACATTGAAAAAATCCGCCAAAAAATCAACGAGGATCATCGTTTCACGATCGACGAAATTTCAGAAGAGTCAGACCTAGCTATTTGGCCTCTCAGGGATGGACTGTCGTTCCCCACCCTCCGTATCCGCCAGACCTAGCTCCGTGTGACTTTTTTCTATTCTCGAGAATGAAAAAACAATCTAAAAGGGGAAGCGTTTCGATGATGTGGAGGCTGTAAAATGGAGCGGGCACTGGACGGTCTCAAAGTTGAAGAGTTCCAGAGGTGCTTCAAACAGTGGGAAAGAAGACTGGACAAGTGCATCGAGTCTAATGGAGAGTACTTTGAAGGAGACTGAAAGAATTTTGAAAAAACCTTAATAAATTAACTTTTCAGAGCAACAGTCCGGTTATTTTTGGGTTTCCCCTCGTATATATACTATTTACACACTGGGACGGAACAGGGATAAAATCTAAAAACCTGATAACATGTCCCGGGTAACCGGGATGATCTGGTAGCCCTATCTTTTTATTCTTTTTTGTAGATATGTTCACAATTTTTTACATGGTATTTGGTAAATTATGTTTGTGGTGCTCAATCAACGACTACATGCATGTACAAGACTCTTTCCAAGATTGGTGACCGTGTCATTTTATTATTTGCTTTTCTATATTTTAGTTTACTGATTTTCACATTAAAAAAGGAGAACACTAAGATATTAATTTATACACTCAACTTCTGTCGTTTAATTATTCGTAGTTTAAGATGGCTTCTGGAGAGAATGTTTGGGACAGCTCTTCACGACATAACCGACAGAAAGGTCAATTAAATTTACGTGCACACATTTTGCTAAACTTTCAAGATTTTCACCAAAAGTCACCCAAATGGGTAGATTTACAGTTTCCTGCACTCTTCCAATAAATTTGGAAGAACTAAGGGAATGATGGTGAACGCCTAGTCTTCCATTGACATAAAAGGCTTCAACATCCTATTTATTCAATGCCAATCAGCATACATGCTGTAATAACGGATCAAGAGGGCTCCCATTAAATATTAAACAAATGTTTTTTATTTATAATTAGGCTATCACTCTTCCTTAACTGTCATCATTATACAGTCATTTGAAATAAAGGATCCAGCTGTTGAAATGCTTCAAGAATTCCATGCGTTATCATGTTTGGTTTTATAAGAGGAATTAATGTTTAAAAAAATTCCAATAAATATGATGTTCTTTTGGTTAAATATTTGTTTGTTTATAAATATTTAAATGATGAGATAACAATCTGTTGGGTTAAAATTAATGCGAGGCCGGGTTTCTTTAAAGTTTAATTCTCCATGAGAGAAAGAAAATAAGCTAATTGCTCCAGTTTTAAAAATTTGTTTTGCTTCGTTAGCATTAGAATTTCCCCGTGTACATATAGATTTTTTTCTCTTTTCTAAATTAATTCATTTACCCGTTGGCCTGAAAATAACACGCCATCTCGTGTAAAGCTTTTCACTAATTGCAACCACAGGCGTCGCATCTTGTTTTAGGAGCAGCCGTCGTTGGCTCGGAAATTGAAGTGGGTCACAGATTGGTTTTAATTGCCTCAGCATTATCAAGGAGAATCAATATTATGGCTGGGTACGTTGCTTTTGCGCATTTAGGTAAACACGTTTGAATAATAAATAGTCCCAACTTAAATAGGGAAATCGCCCCTGGCGACAGGCAAACGAGATATTTTTAAGTCGACCTGTCAGACGTCGGCGGCGATTTGCTATTATCGGGATTGAGAAACCCGGTGAACGGTCGCAGCTATTTCCGAACAAACGCTTCCACAATATCTTATTATAACCTTGCACGTTATGTCTTTCCCTGAATCTCTCTCTTGTAAAAGTTTACATTCTCTTAAATAATTTTAAACTTAGATATCATAGATTTCAACTTTCTTGATATTCCGAAGTAGTGATTTGAAATAGCAATTAATAGTAATTCTTAAGATATACAAATGTATGACATGCAACTTTATCGTTGAGATGACGAAATTTATATCTATATATTTATTCTTAATGATATTGAAATTTTTTCTTTCCAAATAAATTGCTCGAATGTTAAATTACACATCTTTCTGGCCGTATTGCATGATAGACGGCCTTCCAAATTGCTTCTCACCTTTTATTCAAGTTTACTCACACAAGCACATACACAGATACACGCACACTCACATATTGTAACATGCCCAAGTGCGATAGTACAGTGGTTATCTCAGCTCGGATAAATCTTGCTTGCGTGAAGACAGAAAATGAACAGACATTAAATTAAATGAAAATAAATTAAATTATTGGAATTGTGGATTCGGGTATTCGTATCTTAATTAACTCTATTAAATTGTTTGTCATAAGCACAAACTTCTCTAACTCCAACATGCTAAATAGTATTTCCTTTATTTCATTTAAATAAACAACTAAATCCACCGAAGTATAGTAAACTTAATGGTTGATCAACATTAATATTCAAATTAAGCGATGACACTTTTTGACATTCACGGGTCTATTAAATATTCATGGTTACCTCTAACTTCTGGGTCAATTAAATATCCAAAATAACATATTTACTCTTAAGTTCCATGTTTACTCTTAAGTTCCAAATAACAAAGGGTATCGGTATTAAATTATATGAATTTAAAAATATGTCAGAGTTGCTTTAAAGGTTTAAATAAGGTCCTGATAAAACAACTTTCTCCGACATGCTAGTTTTCTCCAGATTTCAAGTATCACTTACAAGGGAACCCTACATAGCCTTTTTTGCGCGCAAGCACACCGTGGAAGCGATAGCGTTTCGCGGCAGTGAAGCGCTCCGGAAGTGCGCAGAGTTCAACAAACATGGCGGAAAGAGGGGAAGCAAACTTGTTAGCGGCGATCGCCAAAGAATTGCAGTTAGAGCATTGTTATTAGGTATAAAACCTTAACTTTGCTCTACAATTATTCGTCTCGAAATAATTTATAAGATGAGGTAGGCATCCATCAATACTATTTTTATTTAAAATTATAAAGCACCGCGATACATACCCCCCTCACCAACGCAACGTATTACTCGATGTTGCACATGAAGCCAGCCGCGAGTTTGATTACCGAATTATTTAATAAAATGGAATAATAAATTACGTAAATGGTTATTAATTACTATAGACATTTTGTACTGGAAGGCAATTAGCTAATTGTAATAATCTGTTTTTAAAAACTAAGTTTGTTTAGAAACTTGAGAAGCCATTCAATTACCGTCTGCTGCTATCTATTTCATCTGAAGTGGATTCGTGCTTATTGCTGTAAGTAGTGGAAGAAAGAAGTTCCATTATGCGCATTAATACATCGCTTTAACAATGGAGTCCTTGTATGACTATGTGTGCTCAAATTTTTTCGTTTTCATGGTTTATTTTGAAAGAAACAAAATTTCGCACTCTCTTATTTTGCAAGCATCTATTGTAGCGTCAATTGAGTAACATATTTCATTTTGGTGGAAATCTGTGACATACACTATATGATCACAAATATCCGGACACATGCACGTTTGCGCTCTAGCCACGATTTCATGGAAATCAATAGGGCGTTGCACATCCCTTTGCCCGAATCACAGCTTCCACCCTTCGGGGAAGACTTTCCACCAAATGTTGGTAGGTACTTTCCGGAATGTTCCTCCATTCCTCCCGAAGAGCGAGAATCAGTTCAGGTACAGAAGTTGGCCGATGTGATCTGGCCCGCAAGCGTCTTTCCAATTCATCCCACAGACTCTCTATAGGATTGAGGTCGGGACTTTGTGCCGGCCAACCCATTTCTTCGACCCCTGAGTCCGCAAACCACTGCTGTACACGCCTCGCTTTGTGGCACGGAGCATTGTCGTGTTGGTAGAGAAATGGCCCGTTTCCGAAAAATTGCCACAATGTTGGAAGTGCACAGTTGTCCAAAACATTCAGATAACGGTCGGAGTTCATGATTCCTTGCACAGGAACGAGCTGACCCAGTCCGTACCATGAAAATGCGCCCCACACCATGACTCCTCCTCCTCCGAACTTGACTGTGGGCTCTGTGCACTCAGGTAAGAAGCGTTCTCCAGGTATGCGCCAAACCCAAACTCGTCCATCGGATTGCCAGAGTGTGTAGCGAGATTCGTCTGTCCACATTACACGTTTCCATTGGTCCATTGTCCAGTTTCTGTGGGCTTTGCACCACTCCAGACGTCGCTTGGCGTTGACCCTGCTGATGTGGGGCTTGTGGGCAGCAGCACGGCCATGGAATCCCATCGTGTGCAGTTTCCGACGAATTGTCATGGTACTGGCATCATTTGCAGAGGCGTTTCGAAACTCTGTGGCAATTTTTTCCGCCGAGGACTTCCGGTTGCTGCGGGTGACACGACGAAGCACTCGACGGTCTCTGTCCGTTAGTTTCTTGGGTCTACCGGTTCGTTGTTGAACTGTTGTTGATCCCCGGGTCTTCCATTTCATAATGACATCGCCTACTGTTGACTTGGGTATCTGAAGAAGGCTGGAAATGTCACGCACGGACTTGCCGCATAGGTGACATCCAACGATGGTTCCACGTTGGAACTCACTGAGCTCTGCCGAACGACCCATTCTTGCCAATGTCCAAGCAGAGTTGTGTCTGAAGGTGTGGGAAGCTATTTAAATGATGTGCAAGTCATTATCATGTGACATTGGGCCAATCGATGATCTGTGAGGGGTGTCCGGATATTTTTGATCATATAGTGTACATGTTCGAGGGATTCCCTTGTTAGTTAGTTTTAACTGTAAAACTTAAGTTTATTCCAAATTTTAACTAAAACACAAAGTTCAATTAATTCTCTTTCCCAGTTTCTATGTTCCAAACCCAGTTTAATCATTTCTCAATGAAATTCGTTTTTTATTTATTAACTTTTTTTTATTTCTATTCCTTTGGACTTCCGAAATGCGAAGGATTTCATTATCTCAAAGGCAATCATTAAACAAAATCGTATTTCCAACTGTAGTTATTGGTGGAAAGGGGGGGGGCAAGGAAGGAAAGAGTATAGGTTAGTTAGTACAAGTTAGTATCTTACGAATACCAATAACTTTTAGGTTCCTTTGCATCTTTGTGGTCCTCTTTTCTGGAACGGACGGGAAGGTTTGGTCTTTCTCGAGAGTCGGGCCTCATTCTGTTCGATTAGTCCCTTGCATCATCTTTTGCAGCTTTCAACTTTAACTTTTTCTAAGGTTGAATAATCTGGAATTCGAACAAAAACAGTGAGGGAACTCTGATTAAGTTTCGCTATAAAAAAGAAACAATCAAATGAAATAAATCTGAAAACTGCTGTAGGAACTTATCTATTTTTCAAAGAATCAATGCAGATGTTCTTTGGCCCTCGGAATTCAAACGAAAATTCAAAGACTTATGCCGTCGCATTTAAAAATAAACAGTTCGTCAACATCGTGAAACCTTTAAACAATCATCGTTTTGGCAAAATACAGAAAATTTTATCTTTAAACTGGTTTACAGAGCAAAAATTCGTGGTTTGCCTGTTAGACGAATCCTTGATTTAACAAAGTAGAATCAGCCATTTTCCTTACATCCGTAAGTAAATAAATCGGAAAGGTCATCTGACCATCTTAGTCCTAGTAACAATGTAACTTTCATTGTTTCCATCTTGAATTTTAACAATCACTATTTTTTCGTTTGTTGAAAACAATGAAGGTTACATTGTTACTAGGTGTCACGTGGATAAGCAGAGTAAACGACAAGAGAGAGGAACGTGTAAATAAAAAAAAAAATACTTTATTTGCAAATGAGATGATGAACAAATAAAATAGAATTTCTAATCAAAGTCTATGCAGTGGAAATTAGTTTTTAAGGTCAATAATGTTCTGATTGATGAAAATCGAGGAATGACTTATAGGCTTCAAGTCACTCTCGTTAATTAGACCGCACCCATCTTCGAAATACGGAAAAATACGTTTACAGTAATTGTCCTGGCACTATTCTAAAAAGTTAGGGGTAGAATAGTGTCCTTTCAAGAAGAGATGAACAAGTCCTTACTACAGCAACGGTCAAGAGGCAACAACTCGTTGTAACTTGTCGATCGATCACCACAGGAGATCCTGCGAAGATTCCTTGAAACATGGTCTTAGCACTCGGCGAAGTTTAATCAAAACTTTTGGGAGTAGGACACCTACGAGGAGGCGCTTCTGCAACTCACAACACTAGGAGATTTATACACACACATCGTAGGATAACGCTGCACTGCGTAGAATTGACTCATAGGAATAATATCGCGTTTAACGTAGGACCTTTTAGCAAATACATTCTGTATCTGGCGTAACACTCGTTTCCATAACACCACACATTTTGGGCGTAGCAAAAATTCACGTAGTTACACTTCACCTTATATTCTTAATACCAGTAATCATAACACAATAGATCACGTACACGCAAACTGTAAAACATTGACGTCGATTAAAAGGCTTAATTGGAAAATTTTATAAACACTATTCACTTCACAAAACACAGATTCTGCCGCGTTATTTTTAGCAGCTACACATATCACCGTACACAACACTGATGAGGACTAGGCCCCAATTGTAGACACACCGTAGATTCACACTAGAAATCAAGGCTAGGTGACGACTAGCAGCTTAGTTTAATTTCGAAATCTCTTGGGATACTTTCGGAACACTTTTGACACATTGTGAGCAATTTGCTTTAACAGCTCCGTGACGTCGCACAACTGCGTGAAGAGGTGGAGAGTAAACAATCATGTGACACCAGTTCAGTACACCAGTTGACGGAGAGATTTTGCCGCATTCGTATACTGTTGTTTATCATTGCGGCCGGGCTTTTCGTCCTTCCACCTTCGCCTCCATGTTGCTTTTTGTCCTCTTTCTCTCTCTTGATCACATGATCCTGTCGGGATGACATCGTCAACGTACGCTTTGTCCCTTACGTCATCGCCTTTCACCTGCCTTGATGAACGCTTACGTTGACGACATCCACGTGACACTAGGACTAACAAGGAGAGGACCAGGTCTGTTAAGCTTGGATTTAACTGAAATTTAAATATGTTGTTACACACCCCTCCCACTATTATATGGCCTAGTAAACTCTTGCTAATGGGTATAGTTTACGAAATATAATCATTTAAAGTTAGTTATGTAGGCCATTGATGTATATTTACAACTTCAGAGAGTATGACATTCAAGTAGTCAACATGGTCATGTGGGTAAGTTGATAGTTTCCATTGCTGAAGGTCCCAGGTTCAAGTCTGCTCATTTTCCACTTGCATTTAATTTAATTTATTTTAAACATGTTTTTGAAAAAATTATATATGAAACTAACTTTAACTATTAAAAATATATTTTTATTTTTTTGCATATTATATTTCATTTGAGGAAGGTAACAATTTATTTATTTTTAATAAGTTATTATTATTATATTATTATACAGGGTGGATACAAAAATGAGCCCCCTCCCCCTTTTATTTTCGTAACCGAAGCAGATATGTCAATTTTTATGAATCCAATGAATAGGAAGTTGCGGGTGGTCTAGCCTATGGTGCACTTTTCATCATCCCAAACATGCAAATTAGGACACATTCAAATCCTACCTTAAAAACCGTAACAGATACACGAAAAATTCCAATTGAAGACTTGTTCAGCATGCAATTCCGTACAAAACAAAAAAATTTCCAAAATCCGATGAACGGATCACTAACAATCACATGTTGAATTTATTAGTTACCTTCCTATGCACTTCACAAAGGAATTTAATTGTTCAACATGCAAATCAATAAATTACCAGAAATTACCATAATAACATTCACTTTCATGAGGAAAAGCATATAAAAAGCATACACAAGACAGAACAATTCCACGATGGCAAATTACACTGTTCCTGAAATTGTCATTTTTGTATCCAACCTGTATAATAATAACTTATTAAAAATAAATAATTTGTTACCTTCCTCAAATGAAATATAATATGCAAAAAATTATAAAAATATGTTTTTAATAATTAAAATTAGTTTCATATGTAATTTGTTCAAAAACATGGTACAACGTTGGAAGTGGGAGCTCTGTTTAGCGACCCATTCTGCACCGACATAAATTAGAAATGAGTCCAGTGAGACGTGTTTAGATTTGTATTATTAGGTGTGGACGGAAATTTTTAATCACATTGTATATAATACTCCTGAATGTACACCTCTTTCTATAAACTTCTGTGAAGTTAAGCTACATCAGGCACGGCTCGTCACTGGATGGGTGACCATCCGTGATAGCCAATCTTTACCCCCCCCCCCCGGCTGCTGCGACCATCATACAGCAGTCGTGAATCCAGGTCCATCCAGGGACCCAACTCGTCGGCCTCTGGCCATACAGGCCCTGGATGGAGGTATTGGATCCAATTAATTAATAAGTAAAAAATAAATAAATAAATAAATAACTTTACATATGTAGAGAAGTTGCTAGTGCTTTAATCGATACTGAGCAGCAATATCTCCTGTATAATCGATTTAGTAGGTATTAAATTTTGCGAACCTTTTATCATAGTATCAGATAGCATTGTAATACCGTGACCTTAAAAATGTTCCTGGCCTTGATTTCATAAATTCGTATTAATTGGTAAAAACAATCGAAGAAATTGGTAAGTCATGTGATCTGGAGTTGAAAGAACAATGCTCAGATTAGTTTATAAGATTAGGGGCAATTTTACGATATCAACATTTTAGTCTTTACAGTGCTCAACGGGTAGCCTAGAAATAACTCCTTAAGCGACTGAGATTTCATTAAAAGTTGATATCAAGGCAATCGACTTCTACTGTAAGATTGATCACCTTTGTTTTCTGTGATATTTAACAGCGACCATACGTTGAAGTATATAATTGCAAATGAAGTGAATGAGTATGAAAATACAAACAATTCATTTTGGATCTTATCGTCTGCATATTTTTTTACCTCCTGATGATCATATCGTACAGGAAGTGCGCTTATTTTCCCCCTTCTCCTCCTCTTCTATCTATGAGCCTAGGGTATCCTGGAAATGATTCTCCCGAAGGATGCTAGTTGCTTGGCAACCACTAGCAGACTCGCTATTTTTGTCACCTGTCGCATGATTGATGATCCTGGATATAGAGTCTTTTTTTCTCTCTTCTTTTTCTCCCTACCCCCATACGCTTCCCGTAGTGTTCCTTCACTCGTCCCTGTCTGGCAATCCTCCTTCCATCTTTTCTCGTGTTGATGTTGTCTGTAAAGTCCTTCGTAAACTGGCACGCCTCTTCATCGTGCTGAAGCATCAAAGTAGAAACATTTTATTTATTCGTTTTAAGTTGGAATATGATTTTTAAAAGAGGATTATCATTCGCTCTAAAAGTGTTGGTTAAGTTGATTTTTTTTTTTGAAAAGATGCGGTGGTCCTGGGTGGTTAAGTCATCATTTTTTTTTAAATTTGATTGACTTCTGTATTGTTGATGGCTACGTGATGAAGAGTGGCTTTATAATGCAGAGCAGGATATCTAAACACATCATAGGAAACAAATGCTGACTAGAAGCAAATTCTGGGGTTTATTTCCAAGTGACTAGAAGAGGATTACATTTGTTAATTTCTACTTGGTAATCGGCAGTACAGAGCAATAAAAAAGGCACGTGGCGCAACCTAGAAAGGTGAATAATAAAGATGCCTTAATCTACACACATATCGTTCGTTGCTGTCATGGGTGACATGAGCGATTTACCAGATCTGCAAAACAGGATGACCATTGCTTTCGGGTCAAAAGTGGTAGCATTTCTGAAATTGCGCAGTCTGTGAACTGTATGCTTGCAGCTGTGATTAAAGTACACCCTAAGTAGACAACAGACACCAACGTGAATAAACGGCATGGAAATTGCGAAAATGTACGAGGGGCGTTCAAAATTGACATGGACCTTATCTTTATATATAAAAATTCAGGTTCAGGATGCGTCTGTAAATGTTCTAAAAACTTTTGAACCTCTTATCCGGTTGAGCTCATATTCGCACAATATGTTCATTAGATTCAGAGTAAGGTTTACATGTCATCAACGGATGGGGGTGGGGGTAAATAAAATATCTGGTTTATATTTGTTTGTTTCTTCAAGAGATGGCGCGAGGGAAACGCCATCTAAATTTCATCACACAAACAAAACCGAGCAACACCGGGTATATCACCTAGTATTTTATAAAATCAGGACACTAGAAAAACACGCCAGTTATTTCTCAAAGAACTCTCCTTGCTTCTCTACACATTTCTCCAGTGTTATGGGAGCATCTGGATACCGGTTCTGTAAAAATCTTTAGGCTGATGTCGAAACCACGTCAGGACAGCCTTTTTCACTTTCTCGTTGGAGCCGAACCTCTGCCCTCCCAAGACCTCTTTATAAGAACTGGTCCAAAAAGGTGATAGTCGCAAGGGGAGAGATCCGGACTGTATGAAGGATATGGTAAGATGTCCTATGAGTTCCGTCAGTGTGTCCATAGTCAGTTTGGCTGTGTGTAGTCTCGCATTGTCTTGCAGAAAACAAACACAAATAAATCCATGTCTCATTGGTGGTCACAATACGCCTTAAGCATATCGCTGGCATATCACTTTCCCTGTCATATCGCTGCAGCAGCATGGAACGATTTCCGCCCGGGTGGTTTTGTGATCCTCGGAGAGTTGCTTAGGGACCCATCTGGCACAGATCTTGTTGAATTTCAGCTCATCGTGGATGATAGTCTCCACACTGCCAGTGCTGATGTTCAGTATTGAAGCCTATTCTCGGACATGAATCCGCCTGTTGCCTCTTATCAGCTCATTTGTTCGTGCGATGATGCCATCATTGACAGCAGTTGCTGGCCTTGCCTTATGAGGTTCATCGCCCTCCTTCAAACTTTTGGCAGCAAGCAAAGACAGATGATCGAGACAAACATGACTCGGTGAACTGTCTTTGAATTCTCTGGTGAATTACAGATGCTTTCACACCTTCGTTGCGGAGAAACTCGATGATTATTCGTTATTCCGTTTTGGTCGACACATCGTTGTCCGCCATTTTGTTTAATCAAACAATCGGTTGTCATGGCAACCGGATGAGTGGTGCTGCATTTGCATGACAGGTGGTAGTCGCCATCCCAACAATGAAAATTTAGATTTTTACAACAATGAAATTTACAAAAGTAAAGTCCAGGTCAAATTTGAACGCCCCTCGTATGTTGACTGTTTTTCCAGGGCTAATTTCAGCAGAACAGTGGGACATTTCATACGCCAGAATTGTCTTGGAATGGTTATAGGAGCGCAGCCATGACTTCCTAGCATTTTCTTGGTTTCCTGATATTCACTCCATAGATCCTCCACTAAAAACTAAGAACCTTCAGCAGCTGTCGGACGCATTGCATTCTGCATGGCTCCAGATATCGTGGGCACCTTATTGGCTCTTCTACGCAGTCTAGCTGCTCTCCGTGCTGCTCATGGCGGTTATTCTGATTAGTAGCTTTGTGATCATAATGTGTGGCTCGACTTTGTGTTTATTTGGCACGGATATACAGAACATGATTGTGATTGAAGAGTTACATTGGTAAATCGGTGACAGGCCAATTATAGCCAATCACATATGGAGTTTAAGATAGAGTACACAACAAACTCTGTTTATCTGCACCTTGTAAATTTTAATCACGATCGAAGTTTTGATGGTCTAGAAATAGGTAGGATTTTCATGGAATCTTGTCGTCGGAAAGTGATCTTCTTCGAGTTGATCGGCGCGAAGTTCGACTTTTTGTCTTCTTTAACTATGAAGATGTGTGATCTTATGATAAGGAAGATCTTTGACTGATTTTTACGTTGGAATGACGTCGCGCCAATTTATAGGCTGATATCAGCATATTTACATAAATAAGACCATACTTGAATAAATTGCTGGTTGGAAATAAAAGGGACGACCCTTTATTTATTAGAGAGTTTTTAAGTAAATAAGTAATACAGTGAAATTCTTCATGAGTAGGTAATTTGTTTTCATTACATCATGAATCGTTTGAATGAATATCGAATTGTAAGTTTTGAGAATCAGTGGAAGGCCTATACTATGTGATGTAAATTTTCCGGATAGCCTTCCAAAACAATGTTACATGTCATGATTTACATGTCTATGAGTCTAAGATAATATAAATAGAAACAAGTCTGACTGAACTCATTTGTGAATCATATAGTGCAGTAAGAGCCGCGTAACATAGCTCAGTGAGATTCCTGTCATTTTGCGAATATCCTGTCCAACTGTAGTGACATTATTGTCAAGTGGATATCTCAAGGAGCCAAGTGGTATGCCAAAGAAAATGACGCTATACAATCGGTAGTCTTCAGCTGAAGCAATTGTTAGAGTTTCGAAATGTCATTTCAAGTGGTGACAGTGCAGTCATCATTTGCCAGGAACAGAGAAACTGGATTCTGGAACAATGGCGACGAACCGCGTTACACACTGGAAATCATATAGTCGAATTAGAGTTTGTCCGGCGAATGCTTCAGCCCTGAAGTCTCTGCAGAAGACTCGTTTTTATGTTTTTCTTGTTCAAATAGCAGGAATCATAATGACTGTGGTAAAATAGTATGCCTTGTATATAATTTTCAGGCATTTTGAAGAAGAAATTAATCACTCCGAGAACGGGTATAGGAAAATAGAGAAAGGAAATTGACCCCTTTAAAAGCTTAAGAAATGGGGTAAATATGAGGTAAGTGAAAGATTTACCCAACATTTACCCCACATTTCCATTTTCATCTTAATGTATTTTTACCCATTTTATGGTCCACTTTTAAACCCTTTTTTTTAATATCAAAAAATTGATTTTCTCGAACTTATTATTTAGAAAATAGAAAAGTGCTCTTTAGTTTCTGATTGAATGTCGTATTACATGCTATACGTATATGCCATTTGAAAACGTTAATAGTCTCTATAGACCACGTGACTTTTATCCCCACAACTTCGATTGCACAGGTACATCCAACCCAAACTTCTATAGTAATGTAGATCTTGCCTACAGGAATTTGCATGTCGAATTGCACTCCTTTACATAGCTAGACAGGGTGTCTGAGAATGCTTTGCCCAAATTTAGCAGAGAGGCGGAGGGGGAGTATATGAACATTATTTGCCAATAAACCCATAATTCCGTGTCCAACAGTGCCCCACATTGAAAGACCACTTTGCAAGTCACAAACAAAGCATGATAAGCCTATCTAATTAATTTTACTTATCATGTAGCTTACAGCAAAGGTTATCACAGCATGTGCTCAAAATAACGACCACCTGTTTTAATATAAGCCTCACATAGCCGTAACATCGAACCGTTCAAGCGATCGGAAATTCGAGGCATCGCCATCGGTCTGCTGCAGGAGTTGCCATGTGCCCAACAAGATCGTCCATTGATTCAACGGGGGTTCATGCACCACAATATCCATACGTCCTCTACAGGAGAAAGTTCATGCATGTGAGGTCAGGTGATCGTGCTGGCCAGTTAATGGGACCTCCACGACCAATCCATCTGTTTTGAAATCTGAAAATCACGAACCTCGAGGGTGAAATATGGACGTGCCCCATCATGTTGAAACAACATATCCCGGCGAATCACCTCCAAAAGCTCTGGTAAAACGTCCTCAAGGAAAATGCGGTATGCATGTCCAGTTAGTCGAGTAGGCATTGTTGGGCCTACACCTTTAATTTCCACCCCAATCGAAATCAAACTCAAAAATGAAGTAGGACATGCCCCTTGTAAGCTATACAGGGTGTGCCAAAAGGTCGTTTACAAACTTTAAGTGCTGGTCTCTCAGACCATGACGAACAAGTTTTACATAGGAAGTTGTGTCCGAATATCAAACCGGGGGGGTGCTATAGCGGTGCAATTGTCTAAACAATGGATGACTTGGCAGACGTCTGTTTTGGAAGCGCTCTTGGTACATGCGTCTCGCTGCTTGTTCATTTCCATCCACGGCCCCATAAACGTAATACATATCTACCAATTCTTCATTACTGAACCGATGTAACGTGCTCCTACAACGTCCTCGCCTGAAGTGATCCCGCTTTCCGCTCTCTAATACGCTGGCGAATATCGCCCTCTAGAGGCGGCTGGTCACGTTTTCGGACACAACATCCTATGTAAACTTAATCGTCATGGTCTGAGAGACCAGCACGTAAAGTTTGTAAACGACCTTTTGGGACACCCTGTATACTGAATTTCGACCTTATATGTCCAAAAATTGTAGAAACTATGGTTGTTCAAAAAGTCATTGCGTTTTTCCTCAGTGATTTTCAAGACCCGTTTATTTTATAGTGCCTTATTTTTTTGATTATCTTCTGACATCTTTCGGGAAGTTTCATGATCCGATTCTCGAAAACTTCCTTTGTGCATTAGCAATGAACTGAGCAACGTGTCTTTCGATAGCATCATCTGAAGCGAACGTTCATCCAAGCGAGGAATTTTGCAAAGATCAAAACCGATGACCTAACTCATACAGCAAGGTCTGGCGAATAAAATGGGTGAGGCAACAAATCCCAACCAAGCTCCAACAATTTTCCGCAAATCATTAGGGTTGGTGGTCGCACGTGGTCATGATGAAAGACCACTCCTTTCCGAGTTTTTCATTTCTGTCGCTTTTCTGCCACTGCTTCGTTCAATTTGGAGATTTGTTAACAGTAGACCATCGAATTGATAGCAACATTCCTTAGTAAGAGCTCGAATAAAATCACACCTTTCCAATCCACCTGATTAAGAGCATCAGCGTGAGAGCTGTAATCGCCAGAACACGGAGACGAGCAAACCAGTAAGGGCTTCGCTACCATATACATCGGTGTTCATTCCTTTGCGGAAGTAATCAGGTAAAACCTGGCGATTGATTCTCCAATTCCACAACGTTATAGAAAGAATAATTGTTGATCGATCAACAATGTAAACTAGAAATGGTAGGTATCAAATGCGCATAGGCGTATCTGTAGTTGCGTTCAGTACATTAAATTTACAATTACAACTATCTAAAGGGGGGGAAACGCAATGACTTTTTGAACAACTCAATATAAAGGGACAGACGGACATGGTAAAACCAACAAGCATCTCTAGTCTTTCACTATTCTGAGCAGTCTCGCAGAGTTCCTGACGAGATGATATTGATTACGAATGCCCATCAAGAAGCTTAGCATAAAATTCTGATTTGTAAGTTAATTTTAAGTTTTATTCTTAACCCGCTTATATTAACCCCGAAAACGGTTTCGTTCATGCTCGATCTGCTTTGAATTGATATAATAGCTCGCACTAAAATTTTAATAACTAAAAACGACTGTCACGTTTTTATGTACGCTCATTTGCTTTAAAAATTTCATGGACCTTAGTGAAATTTGAGTGCTTAAGAATTTCTTTCAATTTGCCTAAATGCGTTTTGTTTTTACATTGATAACGTTTCTGTCACGAGATGCCAAAGGTCGCTGAATTTTGCTCTCGCTTGGTAACCTCTTCACCATCATCCCCACCCCTAATTCCCAATTCTCTTTTTTTCTTCCTCCTCCTCTTCCTTTTTTTCGTCCTGTCAACAGCGTCGCACCGAGGCGCTTATTATTTCTTCGCTCGGGGGGCGCGTGTTTTGCAATTAAATCGCGTTTTTCATTTTTAATTGTGAGCCCTAATACTCTCCCAATAAAAGGTTATAAAAACTTAATTATAGTCGAGAGATTTTTATTACAGGAATGCATGCACACGTTTCAGTTGTTGAGCGACCGAGGAAACAGACGATAATTTCAGATGAAGGGGGTGAGCGATGGTGGGGTAAATCTACAAGAGCTTTAGAGAAGAATGAAAACACAAGTGAGGTGTGGGTGTGTGTGTGTGTGTGTGTGTGTGTGTGTGTGTGTGTGTGTGTGTAGAAGGGGATAAAAACCATCTAAAAAGTCTTTTTATTAACATTGCGTGTGGATGTTCAATTTCCATTGAAAAATTCCACCCTTCTCACCCTGGCACTCAATCTGTATCAGTGGGTTCTTTCAAAATGAGTTCGACGACTGTAGAAAGTGGTAATTATCAGCTTATTATTTTAGTCTGTGTTGGGAGGGAAGGAGTTTGCTTTGTTTAATGTTTGTTGTTGCGCTGACTCCACCGGAATAATGATCTGCCGCGCAGAGGGTTGCCGCCGCCGCCGCCGCTCTTTTGTTTACCGGTTCGTTTCTGCCTAGTGGCGTCGCCATCCTAAATAGTAATGGTAATAATAACTGGAATCAAAGTCGGTGAGGAAAAAGGGGGGGGGGGGGTAGGGCACACGAAAGGCAATTGACAAGCATTAAGAAAGGCTGGTGATATTTCAACTGTGGAAAACTTTGGGGCGCCACGTTAAAACCTAATCTCCTCCTGAAGAAAAGGCGGCCAAAATGGCGGTCGAACGAAAAGCCACTTAACCGTCCGCTCACACACTCACTCCACCGAGAATTTATGGCTCTCAATGAAAGTTTGCTTGTAGTTTGCCGGAATCATTACATTTACCACGGGACAGTTTTCACCCATAAAACTGTTTTAATAAAGAGCTTAAGATTAGTCATAAGTCTCGAGCGTTTTCTCTGGGCCCTCTCGGCGTGATTTAGGTCGACGAAAGCCAAACACTTAAGAGAGCTCGGAAATTGGCTTAAGATCAAATTACGGAATCTCTCTAGTGGAGCCCACTTTTGCAACTAAAAGTTTTCTTCGAGTTGTTGAGGTTTTTTTTTTTTATTATTTTTTTGTTTTTTTTTTCTGGCCAATGCAAAATATTTGAACGTGTTAGCGAGAAACTTCTCGACTGCAACGAACTTCTTCAAAAATCATCGCCAACATCAGAACAACGAAAAAGATAAAGATCCTTTTCTATGAGAAAATACACACATTAGCCAATGAATTAGAAACATATGTTTAATATTTTATTGGACTTCCTTTGGCCCAATTTACAGTTTGTATGCGGGTTAGTATAGAGTCAATAAGGTGTTAAAGCATTTGTAAGACAATGGGAGACCATAGACTAGATGCTCACTAGACATTCCCTTAGTTCTCTTAGCAACTTTCTTGAAAGATGACCTTTCTGTCGGATATGTCGTTCCAACATGTCCCTAAAATTCTTTATAGGCTCTGGAGCGGCCAGTGTAAATGACGGAATTCATCTTCGTGGTCGTTAAAGCACTACTGAACCAACCGTGCCCGATGAACAGATCATTGTCGATCGTGAAGCCCGTCACATCCAAGATAAAGACGCAACACTGGTCAGCAACAATGTTCAGGTACTTCGTGGAAAGTACCCGCGCTTCCACGATTATCAGGAGACCAACAGAAGAAGCTGTATCGCATAGCCTACCGTTATCTTGATAAGGCTTGCTGGACCTATTGCTTCGTGAGTCTCTTGCCAAACCCTGTGCCTACCATCGGTACAAAACAAGGTTTATCTTGACTCGCAGACCACATAACCTTCTTCCAGAGTTGGCGTGTCCGATCACGGCGTTCTGGACACCACTGTAGATAAACATTTCTGTTCTTTGCTGTTGTATAGGCGCATGGTTCTGCCAGATTTCGGTTGGGAACAGCATTGGTTAAACTTTTTTAACATACAAAAGGAGTCCAAATGAGTGATTTGGAAACTATTTTTAATGTCGACGCGATACACAATCTTCACAGGCTGGCTGAATAGTAACACTAAAGAGATTGACAAACATCAGAATGTACAGTGTCCGGCCGCTTTAATAGCTACATCCTCCCTGTGCGAACAAATGTCACGTGACCTGTTTTGGGTATAAACACAGCTTTTCGCCGATAACTTTTAGACTCCAAACCATAGCGATAATGGCAAAGGGCAAAGATCTAACCGACTTTGAACATGGTAATATCGTAGCTGAACGACTCTTAGACAAACAATCTCAAGGGTACATCGACAATGTTTCACCGTATAAAAAATGTTGTTGCGGATAGGGTATAATGTTTACCGGCCACTTCGGGTACCGTCGGGATTGTAGACGAACAGGAAAGCACGCCTTCTGTGAGCAAAGCATCGCTAGCGCTGGGAAAAAGCTTGTTCCGGAGTATCATGTTGATACCAGACGCAAAATTTGGTGTGAAAAGCATGAATCCATGGACCCATTGTCGACAGCCGTGCAAACTGATGTGGGGAAGTATCATGGAAGTGTTTACCTAGCACACAAAGGGTCCACTGATGCTCCTACATTCACGGATCTAATGGAACTTTCATTTCCGGCCTCTCTCAACTTGGAAATTGGTAATCTAGAAATGCGTCGATATTAAAAATAGTTTTCGTATCACTCATTTGATCTCCTTTTGTGTGTTATTTTATTTACAATGATAGAAGAAAATGTATTTGCACAATGGATGTACTATCTCTTTCTATCAATTGTCTTTGGAGTCACAATTACCCATTTTAAACAAAGACTGTGGATCATTATTTTTCGGAGGGTTGAATACTGTGGAAATCGCACCTTTCGAGAATTCAGTCTGCTGCTTCGTTATTGCAATCATGGCTCTAGTAAGACGAGCACCAACAATTAATTCCTTTTAGAAGTCAGTCAGGTCCTTCTTTTCTCCCATGCTGATCAAGTTAAGAGATTAGACTCACCCAACTCCTTCTTAAGCTATTTTGCTTAAAAACGGATTAAAACGAATTTGCCTTTATGTTTCGAATTCATTAGCAAGAGTGCGTTTGTTGAAAACATTGTTCATTCATCATTTCAAGTTTTTTATTGAGGGAGGAAGTAAGGAATATAGCTGAACTCCCACGTAATAAAAAAAAAAAGTCCTCTGCTTAATCGGAAAAATTTTATCAAAAAAAAAATTGTCACTAAAAAGGATATCGAAAAAGATTGTTAGATTGTAATGGGGAAATATTTATGTAATCCTGAAAAAAAGGTTTCAACGAGGGGAAAAGACTCCCACGCAATGACTGTTTGGCGGTTATTTTAAGATGCGGTTGAGTAGGTGGATAACGTGGTTTATTGTGTGAGTGGATTAAGGTCTGTGATGCGAGTGTTGTCAAGGCGAAAGAGAAAAGAACTGGCGGTGGTGGTTGGGGACTAATTGAATAAAGTTTTCCTTTATTTTCCGGCCACTCAGAAAATTCTTTTCCATCGGTGACAGCTCGACCCGCCCACCGCTCTCTGCTTCATTAGCTTTCCTTCAGTGCGGTGCGTGAAAATTATGTCCTATTAAAAGTCGGCCAGGGCTTAATGAAATCAATGGATTGAAATGTTTTCACAGAATATTATTAAAGTTTTAACCTTTTCTAATGATCTCAACGGCGTCGGCCGCTTATGACGATTCCTTATTGCGTCTCGGTATTAAAATCCCTGTGAGGCAACGAAAATCCACCAAAACTGCACCCCCCCTCCCTCTCTTCTCACCTCGTGCGTTTTCTCCATTAAAAATCGCGCGTTACCACTTCTTGCCGAGTACAGAAATGTTTGCTTAATCTTGTGCGAACGTAGAGACAATCAAGCTCACCCTGTGTGAATTACAATCGAATACGATTGCCAGGAGAGGAGGAAGCGGAACGGCATGGAGGCGGCCACATTGGGGTTTCTGTTAATTGGTAGTGGCTTTTGGAGTGCGATTGAGACTAAACAAATACCGATGAGCCTGCCTTTCTTGACTTGATCATTTTATTTTATAAAAATTAATTTTACAAAATTCTCTCTCAGTCGCACAATTTTTATCCAAAATGTGATTAATACTTACCGGGTACCACTCCAAAACAATGATACGTGTACTTGTTTATGATGTCTAAGACAATTTTAGCAGAAATGGTACTGTACGAATTCCTCAATTCTGCAAATATCCGGTTGAACTGTAAGTGATTTCATTGGCAAGTAGAAATCTCAAGGAGCACTATCAATGAAACCGCGAACTGGTAGATCAAAGAAAATTGCAAAGATCCTCGAGTGTTGTCTCGTGTGACAGCAATGTAATCGGAAGTCTGCAGCTGAAAAACCTGCTACCGAGTTAGGTTAGGTTCGGTTCCAGAATGCCGCTTCAAGTATCGCCATTACAATTATCTTCCCCTGTAACTATAGGTTTCCATTGCCGTGCCTGCTCATATCGTCTGTTGAGGAATTCCGGGAATGTTTTTTACTCCCCCTCGTAGTGTAGTTGGATAAGTTAAAAGGGAGGTCAGTCTTACCATTAACGAGTTTCCATACTTATCCATCCACGAACGCACATATTACCAAGTTTTTGTATTGTTTACAGGGTACGTATTTTGTATTGCAGGTTCTTGTTGTTATACAAAATACGTACCGTTCAAATGAAACCCGTTCGAGTCAAATAGCGTATTGAAATTGCCCCGCTCTTTGGCTATGCTGCTTATATGGTGAATTCTGACACTTTTCTAACCAACGGGGACCTTTCCGAGAAAGTTGAGAAAGTGGCTGTAACAATGCACATAAGCCACGGATCAGCATATGATATCATTCACAATGAGCTGAATTATCGGAAAGTGTGCGTCAGGTGGGTGCCTTGTTTTCTCATACCAGAGAGAAATAAAATGGTGGGGTTGCCCGTGATATGCTATTGAAACGATATGAAAATGGAGAAGCTTTTCTCAAAACTATAGTGAGGTACTGATGAAAGTTGGGTGCACTACTTCAGTTTTGTAAACAAACGAAGCTCAATGGAATGGCGCCAAGCAAATTCACCAAGGCCAACAAAAGCGCGTTTTCAGTCAAATGCAGGAAAGGTGATCCATTGGGACAAAAATGGAGTAAGTGTTGAACATTATCTACCCAAGGGGCAATCTGAGCTACTGCAAAATCATCTGAGGCTAGCTATCCGCCGAAGGCATCAGGGTATTATGTCTCCAGAAAGACCATGCCCCAGTAAATGCCACCATGTAAACTTGCCGAGATAAGAAATTTGAGGTCTTGTCACACCCTACCTTATTGTCCAGATCTGCCCCCGTCAGATTTCATCGTTTGGGCATTGAAAGAGTTTTTACGGGACCATAAATTCAAATCGGATGAAGATGTGAAATCTGCGATCTCCAATTGCCAACCAGAAGCAGCCAGAAGAATTATTTTTCTACTGGAACCCAAAAGCTTGTTTACCTTTGGCGCAGGTGCATTGAACTAAAGGGAGATTAAGTTGAAGTATAAAAATTAAAAAACTTCCTTTTATCAGTAAATTAAAATTTTATAAAATTTTTATGGTTGCTTTCTGAACGTGCCTTTTAGAATATGATACCATAGAAATTTTTAATGTACTGCCCTCTGCACTGTGAATTTATACTCTGCCTCAATTACTCGTATAAAGATATTTTGTGATGTATAGTATATTTGATTATTCCTCACTGCATACTTAAAACAGACATTGAAATATATAAATAAAATCGTTTCTGTTTTTCTTTAAAAATAAAAAGGACTGCTTGGTAGGGACGGGTTTGGTTGCGCGATGTTTGCTCAGACGGCTCACACAGGAGCTCGACCTCGTACGCCCGACTCCAATTCCCAGCCTTGATTGAGTTGTAATAGTTTGATCTCTTCCTTCAATCACTCTCATGCATTTCAACAGCTGGTTGGGGATTGGGACCACATCGGTGCTTGTTAAGATCTAAAACCCGATCGTGGCTCTTGTATTTGCTGAATGGGTGGATGGAGGGCGGAGGACGTTCATTATCTAAGGAAGTGACATCTATTTATTTGGCTAGAGCAACCCTTTTTTTTTCCTTCCACGAGCAATAAAAGCCGAGTGCTTCCATCGATGATGCATTTATCTCTTTAATTTCTACTTCATTCTGACATATTCAGTTTTTTTTATACTTCTTCCTCTTTTTTATTTTTACCTTTTCCCATTTATCTTTACTGATTTGTCGACCGAGGTCTTTCTCTCTGGGCTCCGTTCATTTGCATGAGACTCGGTGTTCCTCGTTGCCTATCTCTTTTTAAGGCCACTAATGTCGCCCTTGTCGATGTTAGTTGCACCCTTACGCTGCTCCGAGGCGTGACGGTTGATGTTCTTCAGGACTGATTGACGCCTCCGAGCGTTAGAAGGGAAATAAAGAAAACAACAACGGACAACGCCATTCCTTCTTAACCGCTAGTAGAGTGAGAAAAAAGTGTTTGTCATTGTTTGAACTTTGAAACTATTGGCTTCTTTAAAATAGGTCTTTTTTAAGTCCACATGCATTAAGGTTCTTTTGTGTTTTAAACTGACTTATGTATGTTTTAATACAATGAATTAGAAATATCTGTTTAATATAGGGTGTCCCTAAATTATCTTCTCAAGTTTAGAATTTAATAATTAAAACAGTATACAACATAACAAGAAACATTTTTCACTATTTGACAAGTAAACTCGTAAAGGTTTTTCCCATCATTCATAAAACTCAATGTGTGCACCACTCGTGGAGTGCAAAAGCATTGAGAATGCGTGACTTCAAGTCCATTTGGTCTCTAACCTTGGTTCGGTAGACCTGGTCCTATAGGAAACCCCACAGGAAGACGTCCAGTTGTGTGATGTCAAGTGAACGAGGCGGCCACCGAATTGGACTTTGGATCCGTTGCACTTGAGTATCTGAACCAGGCAACGCACGAGGCTTTTTTGTGAAGTCCAGAAAATACATTTAGTAATGTACTAGCTGTTGCCCTCCGGCTTTGTCTGCGTGGATGTTTAAAAATTCTAAACTGGAACATAATTAAAAAAGATGCTAACAAGGGAACAACACGAATATGTACCTAACAGATTCACACCAAATTGAAATATGTTACTCATCTAAAGCTACTATTACTATTGATGCTTTACTATTGATGCTTGCAAAATAAGAAAATGCTAAATTTTGTTTCTTTCAAAATAACCGAGAAAACGAAAGAATTTGAGCAAATATAGCCATACAAGGACTCCAAAATGCGCTCTCAGCTTCTTTCTTCCACTACTCAACAATACGCACGAATCTACTTCACCTGAAAACAACGCTTTCGCTTCCAAGGTATATGGCATTGGGTGCAAAAAAAATGCATCGTACAATAACATCCTTTATGACATTGAAATCTGGGCTCTTGGGCGGCCAAGCCGTCTTCGTGAACTATTCGTTGAACTACTGCTGAAACAACCGAGCTTGATGAACACTAGCATTGTTGTTTGTAAAGAAGCCGTTAATGCACGAAAAAAAACACAGCATTGGAGGATGGACTTGGTCGGTAACAATGTTTAGTGTAACGCTTCGGACCTTCCATAAATATCAGGAGTACCAGTTCCATACCAGCAGAAGAAGCTCCGAATCATAACACCACCACAACTTGTCTTGATAAGACATGCTGGTTTCATCGCTTTTAAACGCTCACGCCAAATCCACTGCCTGCATTCGGTACAAAACTACATCATTCTTCAGACAACATAACCTTCTTTACGTGTCCACGCGGGAGTTTTTTGCGTCGACAGCAAGCCGCCATATTTGCATTTGGCAGGAGTGGTCCGTACGGAAAGCAAACTGTTCATCTCGAATAAGATCATTGGCGGAGCAGAATTCATTGAGTCACGACTTTCCAGATACCACCAATTGAGATCCGCTTCAGTTTTTGGCGCAAGGAAGCAGCCTTGGTTAAATCATGTGTCAGTTGTTGCAGAGTGGGTGCCAGGCTTCCACATACAATTCGGCGGTCTCGTTCTTGATTGATTGTCTTGATAAGATCCGCAGTTGCCCCTTTTAAACAAAGACTGTGGGGGGGGGGAGGCTGTGGCCTGGTGGGCTTTCACTGAAACACAACTTCCGTGAATGTGAAGTTAAGCAACATCAGGCACGGCTAGCCCCTGGATGGGCGACCATTCAGTGACTCACAATCTTCTAACCCCCCCCACCCCGGCTGCTGTGACCATCATACAGCAGTCGTTAATCCAGGGCCCCAACTCGTCGGCCTCAGGCCATGCAGGCCCTGGATGGATGTATTGGATTACAATAAATAAATAAATAAATAAATAAAATAAATAAATAAATAAATTGTTCCAACGGTTAATGAGCTGGTTAGCGAACTGGTTCGTTGTTTCAATCGTGGTTTCAGGCCCAACAATGAGTCCCTTTTTGAAATCCTTTATGTTGATGAAGTTCTATGATTAGACTCGCCGAACTCCTTCTTAAATAACTATACGCTTGAATAACATGGCCACTGCGGTGTTTTAAAGCTGAACAATCGCATTCATTTTTTAGTACAATAGCGCGTGCAGATCTTCTTTGCTTGAAGTCTGCCCGAATTTCATTGTCATGCAGGTATTCGTTTGAACTTAACACAGGTTGAAGTGAGCGTTGTCGGACTGCAGGAGCAGTTCATAATGGAGATTTCATGGAGCCGTGGAAAGCCAAGATTTCTTACGACTATAAAGAAGTGCCTAAGTCCAAAGGAAACTTTGAGGGGAAACTCTCCCAGACTATTCGCCAGCCATCGAAAGCATGTATCACAAACAGGTTTCAAAATTTGGAAAGAGCGAAAAGACGATCCCCGCAGTGGACGTCTTCCTGATGCAGTCACTCCGGAGAACATTCGCCGTGTAGAGAACATGGTAAACGAGACCATCAGAGATAAAGGAGTCCCTACACATCGGATCGACAACAGTCAATATCATTTTGCGAGTTCATCTCCAAATAATGAAACGATGAGCAAGACGGATCTCTCACTGTTGACGTCAGAGCAAAAAAGAGTAGAGTGAAATGGTGCCATGAAATGCTCGAAAAATGCGAACAAGGCGAATGACGGTCAGTTTACGGCATCTTGACAGGTGTTGAAACATGGCTTTATCACTATGACTTTGAGACAAAAGAGCAGTCAAAGGAGTGGATGTACAAAACAGACCCACTGCCGAAGAAATTGGAAAAGCGTTGGAAACGCTTTATAGGTTATGGTTGTCAGCTTCTTCTCTTGCACGGATCAAGTGGCAACCATTTCCCTGCAAAATGGAAAACTGTCACTGCAGTATGGTAGCGATGAAGTCTGTTCCATAAGTGCTGTAAAGATTGGCGAGAAAAGCAATTCAAGAACTAGACTTTGAGGTTTTTTGTGACACAAAGATAACTCTCCTCCTCATTGGACACTTTGGCCTGCGAAATTTTTTGCGGAGCAGCGTGTCTCCCGATTGCTCCATCCATTTTACTTGCCGGATCTGGCTATCTGCGACTTATTTGAGTTTCCTCGCGTAAGAAATGAGCTCCGAGAGGTTCGATTTTCATGCGATGAGGACGCCTTATCCATTCAGGTTTCTCTGAAGACGACTGGAAACAAGCTTTTTCTGATTGTTTTTAAAAACGATGAAGCTTCCAGTGGAGAGTATTTTGAATATAATTAATAAAAATTTTTGTTTTAACCTCTTTTGTTGTCAGTGACTACAAACTTCTGCCAATGCCCGTTATAGAAACATGCTTGGTGATTTATATTGGTGCGGTACGGGTCGTTCAATAATGATTAGTGAGTTCCAATGCAGCAGAGCTTATGTTGATATGAGGGGAAGTCCGTCAGTAAGTTACAAATGAAGTAAGTAAGTTCGATGAGGAGTTCTGATCGCTTCCGTCGAATGACATTACAAAATTTAATGAGGGTGTTACAGTAGGAGTCGGCATTTACAGTTCACTCTCGCTGCCGGAATGTGGTAAGCAATATGCCCTAGTGATCCCAGAAGACTATGAGCATCACTTTCCCGACGATGAAGCTATACACCGTCTAGTTCAAAGTAGCTCAAAGAATTTTATGCTTCTGATTTTGAGGGGCTTGTGAAACGATAGGACTTTTATGAGGAGAAATAAAAGTAGTTTACAAGTCAATCCTCGTATTTGTTTCATTTTTATATCCATTTGTAAGTTATTTACTGATTTCCCCTCGTATTACGTTGTGGGCTCAATTGGAGCGACGACTATGGGCTAGTCCAAAAGCAAAGAACCGAAATGGATTTCTCTATTTTATTGCATAAGGAACTGCTAGGTTGGAGCGCTTGCCAAGCGAATAACTTCATCCCTCCAAATTTAGGAAACTTCATTTGGTAGGCAATTTTACCTTTGAATTTTCTCAGTTTTCCTTTTTTTTGATCAATGAAGAGAAGGTGATTTTAAAAATGGGAAAGTTGTATTGAAGCAGTCAGACATACACAGCAATCTGATCATTTGCCATATTATCTTAATTATTAAAAAAAAGGCATTCTAAACCAATCCATCGCATTTCCCTATAAAATCAGTTTACATAAAGTAGAATGGATAGTAGAAGGGCAATTAAGTTAAGAGCCTATTTCTATGCGAGTATGTTTCCGGAACGCAGAACGAGTCGACCGCATTAGTGTTTCTTCCTGCCGACAGTTCTTGCATCTTGGAAGCCCTCGACGTTGTCCTGCGCCGCACGTTTTAAAGGCTCACCAATTCCACTTCAACCCGAATATACTTAGGGATAGAATTCATTACCCTTCATTCTAAGTTCATTTCAAGAAATGAAAATTATCCCGAAGCTAATGCGCACTCTCCCGCCGGACCATTAGTAGACGTAGCCCCCAAAATGACGTCCTGCATCATTTATGGACATGAACTTCTAAAGACGGTTGTACTTATTTGATCTAATATGTGATCCAGTGCAAAATTAAATGGGTTAATTCCCAGTCCTGGGTTTAATCAAATCTAAGCCAAATGAGAGTAAAAATCAGGTTAGTTCCTATCTAAAGAAGGTCAATGAATGGGAATCTTTTCGGTTGGGATCTTGTTTGGAAAGTCTTAACTTCGTTTTAAACCAACTTCAAAATGGATTGCATCCTTCTTCATTCATTGAAGATGCGTGAATTTTTTATTTTTGCCTGCCCAAGTAATTTGAACTCGTATCACTTTCAACGTTTGAGTAATGTCAACGCACACTGATCCCGAAGTGCTTCAGCGCCCTATCGCGATTGCGTATCAAAACCGAAGTGGTAATTTGAACCGTTCGCTTGTTAATTAGAACGTTGCAAAGGCTGCGTTTCCAGGAATTAATCGCGATCGGCAGCCTGATTTCATTGGCTATTGCCACGTTTGATTATTGCTCAGAGTTTTGATAGTAATCTCATTGTGTAGGGTCACTTAATAACGCAACTGCGCAAAGGGTGTTCCTGGAATATTATAAAAATTATTCTTCATTCAGAAAAGTGAATTCAGAAAAGTTCCTTGTATCCTAATTAGATCTATGTAATGCAGGTATCCGTATAGGATCAGTTATGCAATAGATTGTTTCAGGTGTTTGTGTAGATAACTGAGTGTAATGAAATTTAAAAAACAAAAACATTTTATCGAATGGGAATCTCAGAATGATTATTTCGTTGTACAATGTAGGTCAAAATTATGTTAACACAAATTATGCTAATAAATTGTTTTATGGATTATTTCTCTCCTGCAGATAGAACTATGCCATGGGTGACATAGTTGTCTGTTTACAGGAGAAAAAAAGAGTGGTTGTCCGGTGGTTGCTGTTTTTTTGTGTATTGAACCTGATAGCGAACAGATTGAGTTCGCCCTGTGAATCATTTTGCACATGTAATGTATGTGTTGTAAATGAAATGTTCACCAGACACAAATTAGATCATCTGATTGCCAGAGCGTGTACAGAGATTCGTCGGTCCATTTTTCCATTGTTCCATGGTCCAGTTTCTAGGTTCCACGGTTTTCGCGCGAATGGTGATTTTACTGGCGCTACTTATTTTAGAAGATTTCCGATTGCATAATTTTGCATATGCCAGCATTAAATGAGCTCTGTCTGTCATTTTCTTGAGCTTACCAATTGGAGGTTTCATTGACGTTGCTCTTTCACATTTCTAACTGATAATGAAGCCACTCCAGTATTTATACTATCTTAGACATCATAGGCATGTAGATTAGAGCATTTAACATTAAATAAATTATTAAATGGAAACTGGAGATAATGTTCCAAGCAATGAATGCGATACTTATGGTTCCTGGTTCGAATCCAGGTCGTGAAATTCTTCCTTTCATTTTTTCTAATAATATCATGACATATAAAATTGTCTATTCGTAATCATTGTCTATTTTAAAAGTAGTGTATCCTTAAACGTATGTCAGTATGCCAAAATCAACCCTTATTATCTCTTTGAGGTGTCTTGGGATGATTGGGGAGATTCTTCTAGGATATTCTTTCTCTTTTTGGAGAAACATATATATCCGCACGTGGACAGAATACTGAGAGGAGGAATCAGACTAAAGCTAGAAAAGGGGATTTATTAGCAAAATTTATTCATTTTTGACAAAGTCATTTCTCAATATAGGCTCTATCCTTTTCAATACATTTGCGTCATCTTCCTGAAAGTGCCTGGATTTCAGCAGAATAAAAGTTTGGTCTTGTCGTTCCAACCGCCTGTGTACCCTTGTAGACACAAAACCGTGGCTGATGGACAACTAGACGTTATTTCGTCAATTTTGATAAACCCAAAGCCAACTAGAATCACAGGCCCTGACCAAACAACGCCTCCTAAAAAACAAAGCCTGCTTACTGCGTCATCAAACGAGGGTTGACAATCCAATTTTCATTGTTAACAACAAATGAAAAAAACACGTGTTTTTAGGTGGCATTAGACCAGCACCTCCTAGGGGAAAAAACCAAACAACTGAAGCGTATGACGTTTCAGTTGTTTCTAGGAGGTGTTGGTTGGACCAACACCATCTAGATAAAGAAGGCCTCCGCAATGAAATGTCATATATTGTTACATTACCTAGAGTAGTCCAAATTTAGGGAATTTTATTGGTAGACATGACCTGTTCACTGAAATGTCATGCATTGTTACATCACCATCAGAAGGCGAGATTTAGGGCTTATTATTGGATGTCTACCAACAATTGTGGGTTTCTACCAATGACGTATATTAAAGATAGACTCCGAATCCTATTGTTGTAACTTGAAGCAAATTGGAAAGCTCCATGCCCAGAACTGTCATGGCCGAAAGTGAGTGAAGATGATGCAAAACACATGCTAAACACGAGAGTAGCTGATTAATAATTCTTTCACACGCCGATCACGGAGTGATAAGTTTATCTTTTCGTTTAGCTTGTATTTGAAATATTTTATTATATTTTAAAAACAATTTTTCGATCATGGTTTCAATTTCAATTTCGTTTCCATTGTCTTTCAGTTACGTATTTTCATTTAGTTACGTATTTTTGATTTATTTTTGTGGAAAATGATTCCTGATCCTTTTTCTTGTCTGTTTGTACAGTTATACGCAGTTTAACTTTGAGGAATGGTTTTGAATTAATTATTCCTCAGGCCCAAAATTTTCAAAAACAAAGCAGCCAGACAGCTAATTACTCCACGGCTCACTCCTGCCCAGAACTATCATGGCTCAATTTGCTTCACTTTTTGCCGCTGTTAACAATAGGATTCGGAGTCTATCTTTAATATACGTCATTGGTTTCTACCAATAATAAAAGCCCTAAATCTTGCCCTCTGATGATGACGTAACAATGCATGGTATTTCAGTGAACAGGCTTTGTCTTTAGGTGGCATTGTAGATATACGATTAACAATGGATTACTCCGTAGCCGACGAAAAAGACAGGCCACGGCGCGGAAAAGTCACCTGATCATCCTAGGCTGAATAACAATGTAACCCTCATTGTTTCCATCTTGGATTTTAAGAATCAGTATTTTTTCGTTTGTTGAAAACAATGAAGGTTGGATTGTTGATCAGCCTACCATGGTCAGGTGACTTTTCCGCGCCGGGGCCTGTCTTTTTCGTAGGCTACGGAATTACTCTAGGCGATGTAACAATGTATGACGTTTTATTGCGGAGGTCTTCTTTGTCTAGATGGTTAAGACAGTATACATAGTTTGTCTCACTATATGAAAAAAGCTGCAAGGCATTGTGGGAAAGCAGGCCACTACTTTTTCACCTCCGCCCCGTACAGTAGTCTCCGACTGCGCACGCGTAGTGCTCAAAAACATGAAGCACTGTTTCAGTTTCATTTTAGCCTCTATGGTTTGTTTCTTTTTTGTTGGCTGCGCGTTGATCTGAATGAGATGACAATTGATAATGTGGCTTCCCCATACTACCTTGCAGCATTTTTTCATATAGTGAGACAAACTTTAGAAGGTATGCGCATTCCGCCATCTTTGGTCAAACGCACAGTGCATTATAGTCGTCTGAAGTTTCACTTTCGTGTTTTTAATATTTTAATATGGGTGGTTGTCATTGTTTACTATCTAGAGACAGTGGTGGTTGTGCAACACCAAACTGTTCAAATGGTTCAACTGTTTAGACTTTTTATTTTTCCAAATACTGAAGAAAGAAGAAGGATTTGCCTACAAAATTGTCGTCGTGACATATGGAAGGCCACAGCTAATTCTAAACTTTGTGACAAGCTTTTAACAAAGAAAACGCCTAAAACGATTTACCTAGAGTTTTTTACAAAAATTTACAAAAAAAA
>JAHWFO010081735.1:2658947-2800153 GCA_023313115.1 Rhysida immarginata
TCTAGACATGTAACATAGTTTTGGAACCCTTATTAATTTATATTAAATAATAAACGCAATTTTATTATGGATTGGTTTTAATTTTAGCTCTAAACTTTAAATTATGAGTGTGGAAATATTTCTTTGTATAAAATAAAATTTTTTGGCGGATCCCAGTTGGGAACCACTGCACTAAGAAGAGCCGTTCTTTCTTTGAGGCAGTCTTCAGCTCCTGTATTGTTCGGGGAGGGTGATGCTCAAGATCGCATACTTTAAACGAGCATTGTCGTCCATGAACATAAAGTCTAGACCAATTGTTCCACGGAAAATTCGAATGTTACCCACAAGAATCTCTTTGCAATAGCTTTTTGCTGTGACAGACAGATCCTATGTAAACATCGTGCAACTTGATTTCTTGGCCAGTTCGCGAATGTGTTGCTTTTAGTAACGAGTTCGTCGTTCGCGTCAGACCAGTTGATATCCGGAATCACTCTGAATAATGAATCGAGACGTATCTTTGAACTACCTCTGCTCACCCCAAGCACGATGCTCTTTTCACCAATCTAATCTCTTCCTTCGATGGAACGCTGATTTGGCAAGCTTTCGTGCATACAGCCCTACATTATTCAGTCGACGTATCGGTCCTCCCGAGTCTATTGTGGTCCTTCGACGATCACCACCATACATATGCAAAGTACAACGTTTCAAACAAGGAATGATACTTTTCGCAAGACCCATTGCTGCCGCAATTTTGTCCTGATCCGGGTCCTGCCCACGATCATACTCACTCAGATAATATCTTTGAGGCATTCTGCAATCAATTTGTGTTACACAGAATGAAAATCTCCAATACTTTTAATGTGCTTAACGTGAATTCGCCTTAACTCTTTCGCTTGTGCTAATTTCGACTGAATCATTGCTCATAAGACACTTGCCTTTTATTCCAATTGCACAACAGCGCTTTCTTCGGTGTTTTGCTGTGTCTGCATGCTTCACATACGATCAGATGCTTCGTTTTCTAAGATCTCCAAAAAGATTTTCTTCCAGGCATTGATCGATCTAAGTTAAGTTGTATCTTCTCTGAAAACTGATTGGTGATTTTGTTTCGGCAAGCCATATGCACTGCGCTTTTTTCTCTTGTTCTGTCGATGCCAATGCCTCCTATAAGCAGTTTCGGGAATAAACGATTTTCTCAGATAAAACTGTTGGAGTTTCTTTCTAACATGCTGAGAATGATACATGCTGTTACGTTCAAAAGTTATTAAATAATTTATCACTAGATGGATCCCGTCAAAATTTGACGGTAAACAACCCATATCCATCTATTTAATTAAAAGCCTATTTGCGTTGTATTGTTGTTTATTGTTATCGTTGTTAATTGTTAATGTAATTGTTATTAATTTGATCATCAGTGCTAGCAAAGTTGTTGATTGTGACGTCATTGTGGCGAGGATTGTTTGATTTGCCAGCGTAAGCAATTTTGAATTCTAAATTACCATTAATTAATAGTAATTATGGACACAAAAACTAACTTTGACAAATCTACAGACCGAGTTCTTTCATTTAAGACCAAAATGAAGTTTAGAGTTGCAGTAGTTGCAGAACTGTCGAAAGAATCACGCTTGGAACTTAAATATATAGATGGTAGAAATCGTTTATGGACACTATATTTTCAGTTTATAAGTTTAAATCCGTTCCATTCTCCAGTAAAAATCTGACGCTCTATAGGGGCTTCTGAAGAGTCATTAGAGGATGGTGAGAACAGGAGAATGGAGTCTGTCATTAAGCAGAAACGTTGTTAAAAGAGGAGGGAGAGATGAAGATTTTTGAAAATGAAATACAATTTTTTTTGTTCTGTGTAGGGTTTCTGTTTCCTGCCCTTCGTGAAGCACATGTTGAATGGAGGCGGGAGGAGGCATTAGAAAGGGGTAACGCATTTACGTGTCGTTCTTGGGGATTAACATTGCACAGAATCACTGGCTGACCAGAATCACTTTGGCCCTAATGACGATTATTGGTGGATGAATTCAATTTGTCGCATGCGGCTGCTTCAATGCGCCGATGTCAACAATTACTGCCGAGGAAATTGTGGGCTTCTTCATTTACTCAGAGCGATTGAAATGGCCGAGTGAGGCGGATGGGGGGATAAGAAGAGACAGGACACTGGGAGAGGGATGCAGAGAGAGAGAGAGAGAGAGAGAGAGCGAGCTCCAGGATAACGCCATGCCTAAAACCCTATCGCTCCCGCCGAGAAATTGATTTGCATTTATGAGAATGCGCGTCCATTATACAAAAGTGAGGTTAGGACCGCTCGCAAAAGGCTTCTCTTAATTCAATTGCGCTTCCCACTAGTAATCTCGCCTCGTCGCCGGCTTTAATACCCGAGGAGCAGCCTGGAATTAGTGAGTTTTTATTATGACGATATCGCATCATACATTTGGGATGAATAAATTGAAAGCATGCAAGATTTTAATGCAGAATGCGTTAATACAGTGAAGCGTTGTTCACGCGTGTTGGACACGAGTAGATCCTTTTAGATTCACCTATCCTGATTGTGCTAAGGATCTTCTCTACTTTAAAAGGATACTACATCGCATATAAACGGGGCAATTGTCGCATGAAATAGATTCCTGATGTTCTATAGCTTTTCTGTAACATTTTAAACAGTAGAAAATGAATTGACTCCGCCACCATCTCTGGTTCATCTCTTCATGTTCTAGCAAGTCATGCCTCAGTTAAGTTACTACTTTTATTTCAATACATGTTTATTTATATACTACACATACAGGCTAATGAGTTAGACATGTCTAACATTTTATTGCCCCCCCCCCCTTTGGCTCGAATTATAGCATACTCAGTAGGTTGTTAAACCACTTTTAAGTTTATGGAAGACCAGGCGTTCACCATAAATTGCCTTATTTCTCGCAGATTTGTTGGAAGAGGTTGAGATTTGGGGTCTGGGGTTTACAGGGTAAAGGACGGACATCATCTTCGTGCTCGCTGAATCACTGCTAAACCAACCGTGCGCGATCAACATGCTGATGCATTGTCGTCCATGAAATAGCATCACATGCAGGATAAAAATGCAGCATTTCAGGATAGCCTTAATCGACAACAATGTTCAAGTAGTTAGTCCCACAGATTACTTATTACACAGATACGACAAATGATGACGTCCTATGGAGAAAAATAGAAAGTGATTACGTGATTGTGCTCCAGGCTTTCACCAGGTACGCCACAATCGACGACTATACCAAATTTTCTTACTTAAAAAGACCCATGAGTCATGCACTTTTCCACCTCGCAAAAAAGAATTATAACATGCCCTTTTAGAAATTTACATATGGAATTCTTATTAAACATTCAAATAAACATAAGTACATCTACTAATATTTTCAACAGGGCATCCGGCGATAGCCTGGGACATTGCTACAATGGACGACGACGAAACAATGAGCCATCCAGATTCCACTACTTTAATATTGATTGTCGCATCTATTGTATAAGAATCTGTGGATTGTCCTGTGTACTATGAATATGAAGGGACGAGTTCCATATTAGCAGAAGAAGCACCAACCCATGAAACACCACCAGACCCTTCAGTTGTCTTCATAAAGCATGCTAACTCCATCGCTTCAGGGGGCTCACACAAACTCTCTGCCTGCCATCAGCACAAATAACGTGTATCGTGATTCGGTCAGACCATATAACCCAGTCTTCTTGTGTCCATTCACCAGGTTCTTGCCAATAATCAATTGTTTTCTTATAGGCATACGATTGCCTGTTTGGATCCACTTCAATACCCGGCGCTTGGTTTTGCCTATGAATCGGGAACATGTTGGTTAAAATCATTTGTCAATTGTTGCAAAGTAGATGCCCTGTTTCTCCGTACAAATTAATGTCTAATGTTGATAGTCTTTGAGGCACAATTACCCCTTTCAGACAAAGACTATTCTTTATATCGCACCGTCCGAGAATCCAGTTAGCTGCTTCGTTGTTTTCATGTAGACGAGATCATAAATGAAGTCAGTTTGGTTCTTCTTTTTCCCCAGGCTGATCAAGTTCTGTGGATTAGACTTTCCCAACTCCTTGAATCGCATGACCTCCAACTATTTTGCATAAATACGGATTAAAATAAATTTACACTTACCTCTAATTCATTGGCCAGATTTGATAGGCTGCCATTTAACCACAATAGATTTGTATATTGGGACTACCAGACTTTTCATTTAACCAAAACAACTTTAACAAGTAGTAAAAATAAATTTATTTTAGGGGATCTCTCAGTAAAACAGAAAACACGACATAAAGAGTTTCCCGCCCTTTTCTTAATGCGCTTGGCTTCCCGGTGCTTCCTAATTGACTACTGTTTTTCCCTCCTAATCCTCTCCGATACCTTCAATAGAATTCGATACATCGCTAATGGACTCTTTATTAATCTAAATAAGTAATAATTATTATTAAATTGTTGATAAATATAATTTAAAAATTTACATTTTTGTCCACTATTAAACACGTGTTCCTTGGGTGTTGGAAGGATTGTGCGTTAAACCTTTGTTACAAGGATTTTTGATATACCTATTGGTTACAAACACCATAATACAATGGCTGGTTTCACGCTTTGAAACGTTTCGAAAAAACTGTTTAAAAATAAACCGTTTAAGTGTCTCAAACTTTGAAAGCTGTATCAACACTAGCAAGTTTAACGGTTTTCTAAAAAAAATTGACTAAAGAGGGAGTTAGTTGTTTAAAACATGGCGTCGCCTCCTTGAGTAAGGACGAAGCTAACGAGTTTGTTTGTAATTTTTGTATTATCCAATATCTAACTACATGGAGTCTCCACAATAAAATTGGCAATCGCGACTTCTTCCGTCGTTTCCCACATTCTATTTGGACGATTTGTATTGCGCTCGCTTGGTCCTCCATTTTGTTTTGACTTAGTAAAACTGAATTGCGCAAATAAACGAACTAATAAACGGCAGCTTGTGTCATTTTCGTTTATTTCGTTTTTCTGCCTTCGTTTAAAACGAATTTCGTTTATTTGACCAATGTAAACGTTTTTTTAAACAGTTTATTTTGAATCGTGAAACCGGCCATTGTTATATTAAGTCGAGGCTTATTATTATAATTACTTCCTACTTTGCCGTAGCCAATAAAAATGGCACATGGCGCGAGCTTGCTTGATGGGTAGAAAAGGTGAGATGGCTGCACATAACTGTCATTTTTGTTTTGGGTAAAACAAACAATTTATTAGATTTGCAAACGGGGATGATTATCGACTTTCACCCCAAGCATTTGTAAACTGTTCGTATGCTGCTGTGATTAAAGTGCTCGTGATTGGATTTTGGAGAGTAGAGGCCGTAATAAAGCAATAGGATCTTCAGTACCACGGTAATGTTCGTCAACTCATGGTTACAATGCCAAAGTACCTGTGTCCGTAAATTTTTGATCACATAGTGTACACTGAACTTATTAGAGACACTCCGCTAATAGCGCGTTGCGCCAAACTTTAGCGGCGAGAACTGCCTGAATACATGCTGACATGAATTCAACAAGGTGTTGAAACCGTTGCGGCGGAATAGCAGCCCAGGCTGATATCACAGCGTCTCGTAATTGGTGCAGGTTGGACGGTAGTTTGGGAAGGCGTCGAATGGTTAGATGGCGACCGAGCTCAGATGAATGCTCGATCGGGTTGAGATCAGGCGACCGACCTGGCCACTGAAGTAGGTGGAAGTCCGCGTCAAGTTCCTCGAACCAGTCCAAGACCATTCGAGCACGGTGACAGGGAGCATTGTCCTGCTGAAACTGTCCTCACCACCAGGAAACACAGACATCATGAACGGGTGCACGTGATCGGCAACAATGTTCAGATAGTGTGTCGCATTCAGGGATGTGTCTACGGATATCAGAGGACCCAGTGTGTCCCAAGAGAAGACACCCCAGACCAGCATTCCTCCTCCACCCGCCTGGACGGTTGTCTGCTGACAGGATGGGTTCATGGCCTCGTGCTGTCTGCACCAGGTGCGCAGTCTGCCGTCCGCATGATGAAATAGGAACCGCGGTTCGTCGGACCAGGCGACCTTCTTCTACTCATCCAGTATCCAGTTGCGATGCCTGTGTGCCCCTTTCCTATTTTGCGGTGACAGCGACGGTACCCGAACTGGCCGCCTGTTGTTAAACCCACCTCGGTGCAAGGTGCGCTGCACCGTGTGCTCCGAAATGGGTTGGGATGCTTCCTCATTGAACTGCGCTGCAATTTGTTGGGCTGTTCCCGTCCTGTTGCTGTGGATGATTCGTGCCAGTCGCCGTTGGCTTCGTTCATCCACGGCCCTGTTTCGACCGGAGTTGTGTTTGTTGGAGGTTGTTTTTTCATCCTTGACACGGTTACACGGGAAAACTTGTAATCCCAAAGATCTTTGGATTTACCCATATCCAGTCCACTTCTGCTGCAAATTGTGATCCAATGCATCTCTTTTGTATACCGCTTTGGCCTGTTCCATTGTTTGGGTGTCATTGGGAGGCCGATCCATTTTCCGTTAGAGGTGTCTCTAATAAATTGGTCGTTCAGTGTATCTTTCCAGCACTAGAGATAACACTCTGAAAAGATAACATTAAGTGATCTAAAAATTGTTTTATGTAGGTAATCATTAGAGTCGAATTTTACTGCAGAGAAAATTGTGATAACACAGGAATGTTGATTTTTATCTTAATCAATGTCCGCGTAAAACTGGGTTTTCTTATCTCAGTAATGCTGTTTTAAGCATGTTGATTAGTAGCGGAACGGAGATATTTATTGGATATTTGCCATGGCTTTGCGTACGCTTGTCTCCTTCATATCTTCAGCATTCGTTTGCTTAGAACGTTAAAATTTGGTTCGTAGTTGTAGAGTCATGTGTTAATTCACTATTTCGTTTGACTTGGATTGGTTCACTGGGGTTGGAGTTATGGCGGATGAAGTTTGAGGGGTCTTTCTAGTCAATAAGGTATAAAGTTATGTATAAAGAATGAATTTCGGTATGGACACCTACACCATCAATTCCGATAGCTACATAACGATTCTGGACACCCTGAGACGGCGGATCAAGAACAATGACGAGGTATGACTACATGTCGCGAAGAAATCAGTAGATACCCTGGCACGTTTCAAATGGCTGATCTTATAACATCCACCCTATAGTTCCGCCCTCATCCTATGCGAATTTCATTTTTTTTTAGTCCAATGAAAAAAAAAACACTTTAAGGAGCGCTGCGCTTTAGGGCAGATGCAGATGTTCAAGAGTGCTAGATTGACTTCTCTTCCAGCAGACGGATTTTATACTACTAATATCCGGCGGGTGGTGACTTTGTGGGAGTACTTTGTCCCTAGTGACAGGTTATGTTCTTTCCTTTGTCCGCAGTTACTCAACGATCGTTTTCGTTTGACTGACCCTCGCACTCAGGGTTTCGCTACTTTCCTATACCCTCATTGGGGGCATTAATTTCTTGTAACATTGAATTAAACAGTCTATTAGATAAATTGAAATTATATATAAAACTTAATGAAAAATAAAAATGAAGAATAATTAATTAATTTAACATTTACAAAAAAAAAGTTTGTTTAATTTTTTTTTACAGTTTTTCTATCTTATTCTAAGTTGAAAACATTATCATCGCATAATGTCTTTGTGGCTATAACACGAAAATGTTCCCATCTTATACGCCATGGCTCTAAAACATTCTGATTCAAAATCTAGAATGAAAATTACTGTTTTAAAAATCCTCTCCTTTATTGCTCCATACGTATCGAACGAGTTTAACGCAATTATTCATTTCAGTTCGACTATCGTTGTGAAATTACTTGTGAAAGGATGATGCATCATGTCCACATTATCGTAGTTAGGGTTACTTTTTGTTTATTACCTTTGAAGATACGAACCTTCATCCCGATTCCTCTCCCTTCCACTACCCCACCACATCGGAGAAGGATTTGAGTAGTGAAAGGGTTGAGCTCTTAGCCTCACCGATCCTTCAACCGATTGAAGAATAATCGAATTATGCGTCGTTTGTCATCGCCATTAATCAATTGAGACAATTTCTCATCACGGAGCGGATCCTTGATGGACGGGTCAAACACGTGCTGAGTGGCGCACCTGATGATGGTGTACGGTGGAGGAGGCGAAAATGAAGTTTGTTCATCTCAGCAACAACCCTCCCTTATTTTCCGGTTAATCGTTCAGACTTGATAATGTTTCATAATCTGGTAACCGCCAGTTATGAATGGCACTTAAAATTATAAGTATGGGACTGAACTGGGGGACTCTTATTTGCAAGTAATGGGAACGTGCGTTCGCATCCTGTAAACCTGAATTCATTTAATAGTTCTAGATGAAATCTGACATGTCAAACCTAAATCTGTGTTCAAGATTATAAGTAAAAAAAATGGAATGGATTTATGACAACGATTAATGGAAACGTTCTCAAAAATGCTACCAACGCTTCGATTTTATAAAGTGGAGAAAGAAGGGGAGGGGGAGATAAAATGGATAAAAAGAATAAAGATACGTAATCATCGCTTTTTATTTCCTTATTTTTAATACCTACTTTTTAATCCCATTTTAATACGACACTTTTTTATTCCCAACAACTTTAAACCCACTAATTCACCACTTTTTCACCACCTTTTTCCCTTACTTTTATTAAGTACCGAAAGGTGCTTTATGCTTTGCCTTGTCCGTCCGTAACTCGATTTTCTCGAAAAGTATGAAAGATTTTAAAAATCTTTTTTCAGCAATCGATAAATATGGGACAGAGCACGGATAAGTTCGAAGACGGCCGAAATCGGTATAAATGCAGGCGCTTTAATGGTACTATTATGATACCCCCTAGAAATTTTCAATGCGAAGATATAGTAAGTAACATATCAAACCACTCTTAACGACGAGCCATGAACGAATATAATGTTTTAAATACTGTACTTCCGCATGATCCCTTCGTAAAAGCTGCCGCCGGTGAAGAAAGTCACGCAGTTTTCACTTGTTCATCGTCGCTGAAATGCAGGCTGCCGATGAACTCCTTTAGACCCAGGAACAGGTGGTAGCCACTAGATGCGAGGTCCGGACTGTAAGGCGGGTAGTCAAGTTGTTCCCAACCAAAAAACAAATATTTGTATTCAAGATTCCGCAAGATTTTAAATCGTGATGAAATCATCAAGATACTCAAAACTTGTTTAATTACCAAAGTAGAACATGGTGCTATTTTTTGGTCCTCCGCACCACACACCCATATCAAAAGAGCTCAGGTTGCTTATAATAATGCCATACGTGCTGCTTTGGGCCAGTCAGATTTTGTACTAGTCTTCAGATTTTTACCCTTCATTGCATTATAACGTATGCTAGACTCAAAAGAGTATATCATGTTTTAACTAACTTTGAACATCCGTTAAGTTTTATTAAATCTTGGCTTTTAGATTCACTTAAAATTAGAATCACACAAAAATATAAGATCATACCAATCCGCCCTATATCGAATTATCTCTCCAGTTTTTTTTTCCGTATAATACTTTTTCTCTTTGAAACACTTTCTCTTTTGACTTGCGCAATCAGATTTTGAATTCTACACATATGCTGGTTCAAGCTGTGGGGTGTTTATCCTATCTTATATCCGGCTTGGACGCATATAATAATTTAATTTAATTTAATTTATTCAGATCAGAATGTACAAGCAAATACAAACTGCCCCTACAGGTATAAAACCCAAGCGGGGAAAGAATTCAAAAGAAAAAGATTACATTTCGTAACAAATAAATCAAAATCAGATATTTAAAGTCTTAAAAATAGAATTGGTTGGGTCATTAAAAATGTCTACATCTTTATGAGAGAGGATTCTATTATACAAAGTGACAAGTTTATACGAAGGAGTAATCTCACCAATATTTGTCCTCGTACTAGGAGTTATTAAAGTAAGACACTTATGACGACTTTTTCTAGGAACTGACAGCCCGATAGATGACAGAACCTCGGGCATCCAAACAGCCCCAGACACAATCCTCTTAAGGACATTAAGAAAAATATTACCAATGATATTGGAAAGAGTAAACACATTTATAAATTTTATATTGAGATCATGCTTGTTATATTTTTTTGAGAGAAAATTTAAAAATGAAAGAAATTTCTTTTGTAGGAGTAAAAAGTTTTGAGTGTGATGAGTAAACCAAATTAACACACCATATGTCACTTTAGGAACTACAATAGAAATAAATAATTTTATGATAGTTAATGGATTTTTGAAAAATGCGGTAAGCCTTTTCAAGAGGCCAATTCTACGGGAGACATCTCTTATGATGTTATCAATATGCGGGGTAAAAGATAAGTTGTAATTAAATAAAATGCCTAAATCTTTAACTTCATCTTTTTTCCCAATGATATCATGACCAATCTTGTACTCAAAAATAAAATTTGTTACTTTCCTGGAGAAAGAAACTACGTGCGATTTGCTTGAGTTAAGACTTAATCCGTTCGATTTAGACCAGGAGAGAATTGAGTCCAACGTTTCTTGCATTTTAATACAGTCTTGCCAACGGTCAATGTACGAAAAAATTTTAAGATCGTCCGCATACATTAGAATTTGAACATCATTAGTTGGTAAAGAAGCTATTAGGTCTGCAGAGTAGATATTGAATAGCAGCGGTCCCAGGGGAGAACCCTGAGGAACACCACTATTGATTTTACCAAATTTCCAGAAATTATTTACAGGATAAAGCATAAAATATCTATCAGTTAAAAAGGAGCGCATCCAGGATAGCATATTTAATTGGAATCCCATAATCTCTAGTTTCTGGAGAAGAAGGTCAATATGAACCTTATCGAAGGCTTTAGAGTAATCCAAGTAAATTACATCCACTTGATGACGAGTATCAATAGCTTTCGACAGGTAAGAAGTTAACACAGCAAGATTAGTTTCGGTCGATCTGGCCTTGCGGAAGCCGTGCTGAATATCAGGAAGATAAGGATCAACAAATTTTGAAAGATGATTAGCAACGAAGGTTTCGAGAATCTTTGCAGGAAAAGAGATAAGTGCAATAGGTCTATAATCTTTCGGTGTGGTCGGTTTCACAATTTTAGGGATAGGAAGAATAAAAATAGTCTTCCAATCGGTAGGATAAGTACCTTGCGACAGAGAGAGGTTTAAAACGTCACATAAAGGGTTGCAAATCGCGTGAAGACAGCCCTTGAAAATATAGTCAGGGAAGCCGTAATAATTATAACATTTGGAGGCAGACAGGGAGTTCCCAATGGAGAGTAATTCAGAAGTTGTCAAAGCGGGTGCATTAAATTTCACCTCCACTCTATCCCAGTATTTCGGAAGATTCTGAATGTTAACCTCAGTTATCTCACTACCTGCAAAATTCGACTGAAAATAGTCCAAAATATCTGTTTTCGATACCAATTCACCATTGTATCCTTGACGGAAGCCGTTACCCAAAAGCTTCTTGGTCACGCTCCAGAATGAGGCCGGAGAAGAGTTCAAGGAATTCTCGACACTTCTATAGTAAAGGTCATAATCAACTTTACAAGCATGTTTATAATTTTTTCTGAGTTTTTTAAAGTCATTATAATAAAGGGGATCTGCAGTCTTTTTCCAAAGCCTATGCTTCGCAGTCTTCAAGTGCCATAATTTGATAGTATCCTGGCGAATCCAGATTGGGAATCTGTGTAATTTATCGTTTATGCCAGTTTTGTTCGATTTTGGGACAAAAATATTAATAGCAACCAAAATGGTATGAATAAGAAAATTCCATTTGTCATCCACCCCATCTAGGGAGTAAAAATCATCCCAGTCATAATTGGCAAGATAATTATAAAGACCAGAATAGTCGCCTTTCCTAAAATTAAAAGGAGACCCATTCGAATCGATATAACGTTTCTGGAAGGTGGTGTTAACGCCAGAAATAAGAAGGACAGGATGATAAACATCAGGTGACACTGGCAGTTTCTTACTTGCAGTAACGTTAACATTAAAATTGGCGAACACCTTGTCTAGGGACTCCTCTCTCGCATTAATCACAAGATTGAAGTTTGAGAGACCCGTTTCGTTGCTCCAAAATGAGGTCGAGCGTTGCCGATGTTTGGCGTAAAATGAAGAACTTGGGTAAATCTTATTGTCATCATAGTTGAAGTCTCCCAGTACAAGAGTATTACAATTACAGCTCAAAACAAATTCGGACAAGTCACTCAAGAAAGTGTCATAATCACAAGTTAACGTGTTGGGTGGAACATAAGTCACTACAATGATTAAATCTATTCTTTCTCTAAAGAGCCGAGAGTTGAAATTCATGGTTGATGGCGATCGAAGACGAACGGCTACCAGATCTATGCCACTGACAGTAGAGCTCAAAGAAACGGAGCAAGAGTCAAAATTATTGGGAATGGCAACTAAAACACCACCACCAATAATAATAATAATAATAATAATAATAATAATAATAATAATAATAACAACAACAACAACAACAATAACAATAACAAACCTTTGTGTAGGTGTGTCGTCTAAAACTTCAGAATGGACCAGCGTGCCATGCTTAAAATTTTGGTCATGTATTTGGTGAATATGCTTTACAAACAAGCACGTCTTCTTAAATACAGTCTCATTTCTAAAATTGTTACCATTGCCTTCACGTTAATCTAAAAATTGCGACAAAAGCTCATTGAAAAGCATGCACACGCCTCATCCAAACAGAAAAAGGTTCATCTGCAGAAATCTCGGATCAAGACAATGCTCATTGTGTTCTTCGACAGTAGTAGTGTCATTCTTAAGGAATTGTAAACGCTGTTTACTATCGAAGTGTCTTGGAACGTCTCTACAATCGTATGCGACGAGTGAGACGCCAGTTGTTCCAGAACAAGAATTGGGTGCTGCTGCATGACAAAGCACCTTCGCACTGGCCACTCATTGTGAAACAGTTTCTTGCCCAGAAACAGATTCCACCATTGGGTATCCTCCGTTCTCACCTGATTTGCCGTTTTCTTTTGGTGTTCCCGCCATCCAAACGACAGTGACGATTCTGCCTCACAGCTTGCCCTCCGAATGCTTTAAACAGTGTTTCCAGGACTTAACCAGTCGTTGTGAGTTTTGTATTCAGTCAAATGGAAATTATTTTGAAAATATGCAACAATTTTCTGGGAGTAGTAGGGTAGATGTACCAGTAATTGACAGTTTAAGACATTACTGTGAAACAAAATTGTGTACGTAATACAAATCGTATTTTGAAACTTTTCTAATTATACCATTAAATTGTAAATAGAATGCAGAATGCGCCAATCTCTATACAATTATTATATCTTTAAAAGATATTAAGTAATTAAATTTTTTCCTAACTAATGCATGAATCGCCAGTAGTTGACAGTTAATGCACCAGAAGTTGACAGGCAGTTTCACCAGTAATTGACAATACTTTAATTACACATTTTTATTATATATTTATACAAAAAAATTGATAACATTCAAAAGTAGCTGAAGAAATCAAGCATTTTTAAGAATGTGTAAAGTATTTAACATAACTAAAATTGTACTTTTTAAAACTTAAGTTGTTCATATTGATCATTTATCTTTTTTCCCCTTTGAAATAATAAATAAAATCGGTCTATTCCCATGTAGAGTGCAAAGACCATAAAAAATGAAGGTGTTTTCCAGTAGTGCAGTATCATCAAATCTTGACCAACAATTTGCTCGTAGAAAAACTTGATTTTTGACAACTGTTCTCCAACTTTGCAAAATTCATCCAATTCATCCTATGCTACGTCTTATCATAGTAAACAGAATAGTAGTTTTTTTCTTGGAAGATAACTTGTCCTGGGCTATCTGTTGATCGTGTCTGTGACAAGATTCAGGACCAACAAAAAGATTCGGCGAATAGGGCGTAGAAGATTTATGTCAAAGTGGGTGATCTAGAAATTGACAGTCAAGTTCCTATAATTGACACAGTTAGGTTAAATACTGGAAATTCACAAGTTACACTTAAAACCATCATGTTTCCTTATTATTACCCTATATTCTAAGCTACATTAGTATATTTTGTGGTCGTTTCTTTTTTAAACACAGAAATTATCAATAACTGACAGGTTATGTCAATTACTAGTGACACTACATATCTGGGTTCTAGTAATTGACGGTGGATTAAAACAGTTAAAAAATTAGTCATCAGAAATTCTGTTACTACTAGAAGTATTGTCCACTAATCACACAAAAAGGTTCACGTAAAATTAATAACAAATATTGCATAACATGCATGAAATAAATTCAAGTACTCAAACCCTCGCCTAATGGTTCATTACAAGATTTCTTCGACTCGATAAGGCATTGAACAATCGACACGTGTTTGCGGCCATAATAGGGACCAAAGTTCCTTGTTTTTTTGTTTTTCTGGGAAGCCTAATACGTTGTTTAATAAGAGGTGGCAACCCCAGTCCCTTTTCTTGCTTTGTTACTTTATTAAAAGCCTTTAAATCGTGGATTGTCAATTACTGGTGCACTGTCAACTACTGGTACATCTACCCTATTTGTAGTTTTTTTTTCAGTAACGACAGTCTCGTTATTTAATTGCCACACGGTGCCTAATAGCCGCTGAAAGAACGGTAAGCACCATCAAGTCCTACTTTCGAATATGTTTACATTTCAGAACTTGCTGTAGCAAAAAGTGTAAACATGTTTATAATAACTGTTAGGCCAAAAGGATTTATTTTAAGCGAAAATTTTGATATACTTTCACTAGATAAATCATTTTGTATAAATCAGTTCTCTCTCGAAATAATAAAAGGGCACAGACATTTTCTTTTTCGCCATAAAAAATATGTTTATTTTATAACCCAATTTGCGTTTCTTTTTATTATAAATAGGCACAACCATTATGTTTTTATATTCCCGCCATTTCATTTTAACGAAATTTTTTATGACATTCTTTATTGGTTGCTGGTCGTGACGACGACGATGGTGATGATGATGATGATGGAAAAATGATGGAGGAGCATCGAGTGCACTGATCTTGATGATGATGATGATGATGATGATGAGGAAGAGGGGTTTTTCTAGAACATTTGTTAATTGGAATTTATAAAGGATGTAAATTATTTTTAAGTCATTTTTAATCATTTCCCACCAATCTCATTGGTAATTATTATTTATTTTGCTTTTACGAGGCCCGAAATTAATGGGATCGTCTGGAGGACCCTTTATCTTTATTACGTTGAAATTAATGCACACTTAGCCCTCATTTGCGCTTTGCATCCCTCGATTAACAGTGTAGGCACAAATTTATTGGTGCATTAAAAACTATTAAGTAGTCTTTGTTAAGGGCTGAATAACAACCCCGCTCGAACGCCCCGCTGCCGACGCGTTAATAAACCAACCACAAGCGACCAGGCGGGTCGGCATCGAAAATTCCACTTCTTCTTCTTCTTCCGCTTTCCTTATTTACTTTGCTTCTTCATTGGAAGACTTAACTTTATTTTATTAGAACCAATTTTGGCCTTTTTCTTCTGAAAGAATTCAACTTTGGAAAATTTACGAATAGATAAGTTGACATTAGTCTTAATGAAGACCAGTTTTTAAAAACGCATAAAAATAAAATTTAAGAAAATTTGATTAATGCTACCAATGGCAAGAAATCAAATAGTAAAGAAAATCTGGAAAACATCTTGTAAAGTAAGGAGCTGTAGCTGCGATACATTAACATAAGGGTTGCTCAATAACCAGCCAAAGACAAGGTACAGGTATTTTATGTATTTGATTTTATTATTCAGACACTTATCCCAGACACAATACGATTCAGAAAGTAAATTCCTTGCAACGCGTATCGTGCCAGATGTTCCAATGACAAGCCTATGTGCAGTTTGGTCTGTTCGTCGTTGAGAGTATGTAGTACCTACTGTGAACAGACTTTCGTGAAATCCAGGTGTCTGTGCAGACTTGCAAAAAAAATGCACATTCAGTTTTACTTCAATTGCAATTTGACGGATCGTTATCTGTCTGCTTGGCAGAGAAAGGTCTTCAGTCCTTTTCACCTTCTCTGAATTGAAATCAATCCTTATCTTCTTCTCTGGAATAGCTGTATCATATTGACAACCAAACGGTTGTGCATCTTGAATGGATGTTTGTCCTTCCAAAAATTTTGACGTGCCCATTCCTTAAGACTACAACAGCCGCTACCAATTGATAACAACAATTAGCTGTTCATAACAAGAGGCTAACAGCATTTACCTATTTTCTTGATATGTCTCGGGATACAAACAGAGGAAGATTAAGGAACCAATACAGGATGGTCGAAAAGTCTATAAGCCTCGAATTACTTGATATGTATCGTAGAATTTAAAAATCTGTTGCAGCCAAATAATAGGAAGTCATTGGTAGGCTATATGCTGGTGACCTTCCGATGATCCGATTTTATGCAAATTTGGACATGTTCAAAAAATATCTCATGAACCGCAACGGATTTGGGTCAATTTCCGATTACATACTCGTTCCGCATTCAATTTGAACGCCATAAAAAACGCATCATAATCGCATGAATAATCACTCAAAAATGAAACGGAAACATTACTACATTTGAAGGGTTGACATTTATTTTCAATCAGAGCAATTGAAGTAACGGAATATTCCGCCATTCCGCCTGGAGTACATTGACCAACTCCGCAATGAAAAGAAGGTCGGTCCAGCTTGATCCGGACCCGCCGTTCCAATACGCCTAACAGTTTCTCTGTGGAATTGAGATCCGGGCACCCAGAAGACTTGATTTTCCGCATACCATTGAAGTGTAGCCCTGGAAACATGACAGGCGACATTGTCATCCTGGAAGAAATATTAATCGTCTCCATAGAATGCCACAACATAGGGAGCACTAAATTGTCCAGAATGTCTCTCTACTCATTGGAATTCATGTTCCCATGCAGTACGACGTGGAAACCTCACATTCCCACCAACCGTAGCAATTATCACAGCAGGCACTGTACACTCCGTAACACACGTTCTTCAGGTAACCACAAAACCCATGCACGTTTATCCCACCTAAAAAGCGTAATTCGTAATTTGTTACTCCATAAGACTCGTCGCCATTGCTCCTGTGGCTAGTTACTGGGTTCCTTGCATCATTGTTGGTGCCGAGTTGAATTCTTCTTTGAGATAAGAGGTTTATGGGCGGCTAGTCGGCCATAATATCCAAGTTCATCGGCTTTTTTTACGATGACTCTTGATTGAAAGTTGCATATTGGTGGCCATATGAAATTCCTTTGCCACGGTATCCATGGGACGGTTCCTGATTTTTCGCACTCCCTATGCAGCTGTCTCATATCCCTGTCTTGCAGTTTCGTAATCTTCCTGGGCGATATTTATTCCTGCAACGTCCCTGTTTCTTCCACGCGTTGATTTTGGAACCTGTTGGATATTAGCAAAGCTTCCTTCCTATACTCATATTTCCTGTGTAGCATCCTATTATTATGCCCTTTTCGAAATCGGAAAGCTGTCTCTTTGTAGCCATTTTACCTGAGAATTAATTGAGTACACTCCTATTTCGGTTTTTAAATCTCAAAAGACCACATGACGTAGTGGGTAAGCTCAAATGCTCATGAACGAGGGAGGGGGGTTGTCCAATCACTTTTTTCCACATACTGTATAAACACTACAAGTACGTGTAGCTTTAACAAGTGCAAGCACATAGCAATTTATTAAGTAGCGGAAGACTAGGGGCGGCCGTGGCCTGGTGGGCTTTCACTGAACACACAACGTCTGTGAAGTTAAGCAACATCAGGCACGGCTAGTCACTGGATGGGCGACCATCAGTGACACACGTTCTCCCCCCCTCCTCCCCGGCTACTGCGACCATCACAGGGACCCAATGGTTAATCTAGGTTCATACAGGGACCCAACTCGTCGTCCCTCTGGCCATACAGGCCCTGGATGAACGTATTGGATTACATTAAAAAAAAATGGAGCTGCTTTATTGGTTTTACCATTCCGACTACCCTTTCATAATTTCTACATCCTTTGATGTACAAGATTGAATTTTGGTATGTAGGTTACTATGAGAGTGTCCTATTTAGTTTGGTTTTGATTGGTCTACTGGGGTCGGAGTTAAGGAGGTGTGAGTAAGAAAGAACCATCTGGTTTGTATGATATATAGGTATGAAAAAGAGTGAAATTCGATATGCAGATTCCTCTAGGCAATGTCTACTTTCCTATGAAGTTTGGGTCAAATTGTTCTAATGCGGTCGGAGTTGTAGGGTCTGCGGTCACGTGATCTTTAGAAACTGTTAACGTTTTTCAAATGGCAACAAATGGCATGTCATATGTCATTCCATCGGAAATGATGAGAAACGAAACAAGAGTTCTTTTCCATTTTCTGGATAGTACGTTCAAGAAAATCAATTTTTTTATTATAAGAAAAGGCTAAAAAGTGAGAAAAAATAGGGTAAATAATAAAGAGAAGATATTTTATCCCATTTTTTTACCCTTTTTTATCCCCCAATATTAATCTTTTAAGAAATCCAATTAAACCCCCACATATTAATCTTTTAAGAAAGTCCATTTCCTTGAACTCAAGGCGTCCGCTACTTTCCTATATCCTTCGCTGGAGAGACATTCTTGTTATTAATAAAATTGGATTTACATAGGGATAAAAGTTGAGACTGGCTTGCGTCATGGATTACAAAGCCATTAACACTCATTATCTTTTTATTAAATAACTTATGCCAATTATTATTTATTTCATAAAATTCATCAGTAAAGAACAAAATTTCAAAAAAAAATTATTAAACAAGCTAGCCATATAAATTCCACAATATTTAGTCGAACCTTCATATGAATTAAATATCATCTTTATTGTTGTCACTTTGATGAGTCAATGCTATGCAACTAAATTAAACTTTGATTTGTTTGTTAAGATGTTTGAAACCCCCAGTCACTAGATTCTAGAACATACCACTGCGGAGCATTTCATCGTAAATTCACGCAACATAAAAGGAAGAGTATTTCAGAATTCTATTGCGTTGTGTGGAAAATGCTTTATCATAAACGGCGATAGTTATCTTTTACTTCGAATTTATACACTCAGTCAAATATCTTATACCTAGGTACATTTTCTGAATTTATTCAAATAAAATATGGTTTCTAAAAATATAACATTATCAGCTTATACAAAATAAGTAATGTGATTGTGATAGTGAATTTCTGTACATTTTGAATATGAAAACCCATATTATCCCATTTACAATGAAATTCTAAATATTTACATCATAAAAACGTTATTCACAAAATGATATACATGGTGATAAAGTCTTTACCTGATAAAAGAAAATTAATAAGAAACTGTCAGATGACATACGATTTTTTTGTATTATGATCTCCATCTCAAAAAGTTTTTAAACTGTTGGTACGGTAGGAGCCGAAGCGATGTAGATAGCAGTAACATCGGTCATATTGAAAATGGCGTCTATGAGAGAGAAACCTCAATGCGTTCTGAGTACCAGCCATAGGTAATTTATCAACAGATGGTGCCTCGCCACGTTGGGCATTATCAGTTCGTGAATTCTTCGTGAAACATTATCAACGTTTCCTAACCGATGGTTTGGAATGGTTTCCCAACCTATAGCATGGCCCCCACGTTCTTCGAACATAACATTCTTAGATTTTTTCCTGTGGGGATATGTTATGGATAAAGTGTTTGCTACACCGGTCCTCGATGTGAACACATAAAAGGCAAGAATAACGGATGCGATATTGACGGTAACAGAAGATACTCTGGACTCCAGAGTCTGGAGAATACATGGAGAGAAATTGAATATCGTCATGATCAGCGGTTCTCAACCCGTGGTACGTGTACCATTGGTGGAACGCAAAAGTTAAACAGATGGTACTTGCAGGGTCGTCTTCCGAAAGGCCCAAAGGTTCGTTGGCAGTGTTTTGTTGTCGTGATACGCGAAGTTAATTTTGATTTAATGGTATGCGGCTGTAAATTGTTTTGCTTTAGTGGTAAACGGCTCTGAAAAGGTTGAGAATCGCTGGTCTAGATGTTCTCAGAGCCACAACAGGTACATATGTTGAAGTGTACTATCGATGAGAAGAAAAACTTTTTGAGATGAAGATCATAATACAAAAAATATATGTATCTATCTGACATGTTTTTTTTATTTGTTAATTAATTTTCTTTATCAAAACTTTAAGTTCACCCTGTACTCATGTAATTTCTTCGGTCTAAATCGTTATATTAATAACGAGTTGACGCTTAATTTTGTTTAATCACTTCAAACAAATCATCGAGCATCTGCAAATATTTAAACATTGTTTAATCCATCAATGCTTGCAAATATTCACCGAAATATTTTGTCATTCCACAAAAAATAACACGTTTCAAATCGAGCACTGAAGTAAATCATCTTCCATCGTGGTAAACCGCTCTTGTCCATATGCTTTCTATTAAGTTTAGATCTGGAGAACTTAAAACCAAAGACAAAACTAAAATGCGTTCTTTTCTAAAATATTCTAGGTTAACTTTTGCAATATGAAATGAACAATTTTCCTATTAGAAGAGCCAGTTGTCCCTCCTAGAAATGGACCAAATAGTTTTTAGTTGCGGATCAATATCTTGAATATATTCTTTGACCTTCTGGCGATGATCAATAACCACTAAATATGTAGTTCCATTGTAAACACACTGTTATATCACCATATCCCTGATACCGCATAGAGAAAACTTCTGGTTCCTTTCGTCTGAGCCATCTAAACTGAATCTCTTCTCATCACTAAAAACGACGTTAGTCGATTCAGCGATCCAAGATATATATTTTCTTGCAAAATTTAATCTGACTAGCTTATGCTAGTTTGTTAGTTTCTTTTTCCTACCAACAAACTGACATTTGTCGAATCACATTCCTTGCCGTTTGTCCCTGGCAAGATCAATTCCTTCTGAGGAATTCCTGCAGAGATACCATTTCGTTAAGAACTTTTCTTATGAGTGATCTGTCTTGGTGTTGTGTACAATTTTGGTCGTCCAGTACTTTATTTTTTGTCTCATATGTTTCAGAATTTTCCAAATAACTTGATACAACACTGTGTGTTCTATTGATTCTGCGACTATTTCCCTTTCTTATAGCCCAAGTTGCACAAGTTTATCAATTCGTCCTATTTCGTACTCAGATAATGTTTCTGCCTTTCCCATTTTCTGCAATAAAAGTTATGATCATACAGATGATTATGTTTACAATGAATAGATTCTATGTAATGACTTTTAAGTTGAATTGCGTAGTAAGATATAAGATTATACTAATATGAAGAGGGTGGTTATATCATTTTTGACAACGGTTATACAGACTTTTCATTGTAAAGTGATTGTTTTTATTCAAAATGTACAGAAATTCGCTGTCACAAACACATTACTGATTTTGTATAAGCTGAAAACGTTATATTTTTAGAAACCATTTTATGTTTGAACATAAATTCAAAAATTTACTTGGGAACCCCACGTAGATTTTTTTTTGACTTACAAGGGAACCCCACATAGCCTAACCGCTTTAACAATGGAGTCCTTGTATGGCTATGTATGCTGAAATTTTTTCGTTTTCGCGGTTTATTTTGAAGGAAGCACAATTTCGCACTCTCTTATTTTGCAAGCATCTATAGTAGCATCAGATGAGTAACATACAACCTGTGACAATAAAGTTCGGTGAATGACGTCAAATTGCTAATTGTCGTAAGAGTGCACCATCGTCGTATCCTGCCCCAGACAGGTCGAGACATGTTTAAACAAATTTGAGAGAATCAGCGCTGTGAGTGTGTTTATTGTGTTTAAACAGAAGAGAGAAGGCGTAGTACGCGCGGTCGAAACCCAAAATGGATCAGCGAACGAAAGCGACTCATGAAATGTCGGAAGAAAGTGCTATTACTTTGAAGTGTGTTTATGAGTGGTTTAAACGGTTCCGAGGAGGCCGGAACACCGTAGAAGACGCCCCCCGAAGTGGCCAGACATCCAACGTAATGTTACGATCCAACTGAAGGTTATCCCTAAAAACGACTACGCCAGGAGTTTCCAGGACTTGTACAGGCGTTCCCAGAAGTGCATTACCATCGACGGGGATTACTTTGAAGGATAGTAACTGCTGTTTCATGTAAGCGAGTAATCCACTCCCAATATGCCATCATTCACCGAACTTTATTGTCACAGGTTGTATTTCAATTTGGTGGAAATCTGTGACATACATGTTCGAGGGATTCCCTTGTTAGTGTATAGCCGAATTTATCTATATGTATTTGCAATGGAGGAAGCTGGGTGGCCGGCAAGTCTAACATAAGAGCATAGACTATTTCAATTAGAAGACCTATTTTTTAACGGAGTAGAAAGTTGGTAAATTAACTGTTGGTAAAATACACTGTTTAGTTACTGAATTAAGTTTTGATAACCGAGAAGCAGTTCTAATTATCCCATTATACGCCACAGTGATTTAACCTTCACTCTTTTATCCCTCACTTTTAAACCTCACTATTACCTTTTGTTCCTTCCATTTATATGAACTTTTTACTCCAAATTACCAGTTTTAAAGTTAGCAGTTTCTTGAAGTCAGAAATTCTGCTACTTTTTATACCTTTCTTTTGGTGATAATTTCTTTTTTTGTACTAAATATTTTTTATTTTAAAAATTTTTGTCATAATTTTCACTAAAAATATTTTTATAGCATTATTTCATATAGATCTAAATTTATACATTTACCAAAATAGATGTAAACTAAATTTAAATATTAAGGAAAATATGTACGTGTCGATCGTGTTGGGCAGTCGGCGCCGTTTGATGAGAAATCCTAAGAAAGAGGGAAAGGGACGTCAGATGTTTAGGAGTTGACAACCGTTTATGGGTGTGTGAGAGGGGCGAGTGGGTGTTGAACCAGGAAGAGGTGTCCGTTGGAAGTCGCTCGGGCTAATGGTCGAGGGGTAAAGCGAAGGGAGACAAGCCGCATGATCTTGAGCGCCATCTAGCATCCACCGCTGGGCAAGAGACTTAATTATGTATACATCAGGCGTGAGCGAGATAAAATTTATGGATCACTAATAGCGAAGTTAAATAGAAGGTCCGGCGAGGGTCCTCTCGCCTGTGTTAATGAAAATACCATTACCTGGCTGGCTGGCGCGGCTGCCTGGCTGCCTGCTTGCTTGCTTGCTTGCTTGCGACTGACTGACTGACTACCTGCTGCTGCTGCCATTAGAGATGCCGTGCACATGGTGGATAATGGCCATTCCAAGATCCTTCATTTACCCTTTGCTAGATCAGGGGAGAAATCATCGCACAATGGTTTTTTATTTCGTATTAATTTGATCTGTTTATTTTGAAATTATGGTTATTTTCTCAAAACGAAATTTAATTTTAGAAATTTTAAAATTTGGAAGAAATAAACGAAGAGAAGCATTAAGTATTCTCATTTTAGATCATTAAATAATTTGTCTTCATTTTTTAATGAAATTCGTAAACAATAAAATTTTAAAATAAGCCTACAGTACTTGAAATAAAAATACAAATTTTGAAGATAGAAATTCAAAAGTCTGGATTGTTTGGCGACTTTACATTATCAAATTTTTGTCTTTATAAAACATCTTTTGTGGGAAATTAATGAAATTAAGTTTGTTAAAAAAAATTGTGGAATCGGATTTGCTTTAAAGTCACAACCTTTAAGTGTGCATTTTACACACACTGGCCAATGAATTAGAAATCTATGTAAATTTGCTTTAATCTGTTTTTATGCAAAATAGTTTCAGGTCATATGATTCAAACGTGTAGTTATCAGCATGGGGACTTAAAATGAAGGACCTAACTGATTGCCGCCGGGAATTGAAGCTGAATTAGTCATGTAATGTAATTGTATGCCTATACGAAAAAAACTGAGTTTTGCAAAGGACAAGAAAGTTAATCGACAATTGTGTCTGGAACATCTCAACTGGACATGTGAAGAACTGAAAAAGGTTATATGGTCTGATGAATGGTCGATACACGTTGTCTTGTATCGACGGTAGTTAGCGGGAACCTGGTGAAACAATGTACGCCAGCATGCCGTTATGGTGGTTCTTCTACTGGTATGAAATTTGTTCCCTGATATTCATGGAAGGTCGGCTGCCTACCACGAACTACGTGAACATTGTTGTCGACCATATCCGTCCTGCAATATTACAATTTGTATCCTGCATGTGACGTCTTATTCATTACTGTTCGTTGCGTACGATTGGTTCAGTAATAGTCAGCGAGCACGAAGATGATTTTCAACAGCAGGATTCTCTTCCAAGAAATCTGCTAAAAGAACTAAGGGAATGGCTAGTGAACGCTTGGTCTTCCTTTTATTTATAAGTGCTTCAAGATCGTATAGACTCTATGCCAACCCCCGCTTTGCAGATTGAATGACTTATTTGGTGTGAAGATGGATGCATGATGTCTCTCTAAACTGTTACTTTGGTATAATAGGATATCATTGTTCAATCAAATAGTACTCTGCGACTGCCAGCCTGAATTATCTTTATGAGCCTTGTTACACAGGTTGAGGTGTAGGCGTTGTTGAGCTCCTTCGATGATACAAGTCAAAATCAAAAAGCCTTGAACACGTCTTATTTTTTGAAGAGATGAACTTTAGTTCCAAAGTTAGTAGCGAAATCTAACAGGTTTAGAAATACAAAATTAATATGCAATATTCACTGAGTATCCGCTATCACCACTTAAAATATTTAGATTATTCCATTACTCAGGCAGCTTATAAAAAAAGCCAGATGAAAAAACATATTGAACCAAAATACCTTGGACGCCTCTAAGTTAGGACTTCTGCGTTTACAAAGTTGTAAGTTAAACAGCATTTATCACTAAAGCTTCAATTGACTGTTTATTAGTTGTTTCTTTGGTACAATGAATATATGTTATAACATAATTTGCAGATTATAAAATGTTTTGGCACGTAAGATAGCACCAGGAAAAGCTATTAAGAAAGACATACGACAGAATATCATTCAGAAGAGGGTCATGGTTGACATAGGCAAGTCAACTGGCAGACCTAGAATCACCACACAAACAGAGAAAATAAAGTTCTAAAAAAAATTATAGAACATAACCGTCATGCATCTGCACCAATTGGAAGCACGAAACTGGAAAAAATGTTTCCACTTGTACGGAGAGAAGAAGAATTGAGGAGTTAGGTAATTATTTTTACAAATCCATTAAGAAGCACTGTTAACTCCAAAACAAAAAAATTGGGCCAAGCATCGTAAAGATTGGACAACATCGCAGTGGAAAATAATCATTTTTAGTGATGGGTCTAAATTTCCCATAAGAAAAATGACGTCTAGGATGCAACATGTGTAAGTCGTTAGGTAAAGATATCCATAATGATTTGGGGAGTATCATTTACAATGGACTGGGATCCCTCGTCACTGTTGATGGTACCGTAAATGCGAATAAGTACACAGATCTTAAAAACATCACTGCTTCCAGCGATGAGACAATTCAACCTAGGATGCGGAGCTATATTCCAGTAAGACGGAGTTTCATGTCACACAGGAAGCTTCCTTTTATCATGGTTGCAGGACCATTGAACACGACTGTTATCAAATTCTGATCTCAGTCCTATTGAAAATACACTGGGTGGCCAATTTCTTATGGTCACCTCCTCAGTCCTTCGTTGGGCCGTCTTTTGCGTTTAATACTGGCATGAGATGTTGATAGGTGGTTTTTGCCGTAATTTGCTGCACTGTAGCACTTCTGTTGTCTTTTACAATTATAATTGTAGATACTCTCTGTTCTGTCCAAGCATTCATTAGTCGATGATGACCACAAGTTGCACGCTGAGATCCACTTTTTTTTTGGCTGATTGCCCAGTTTTAATCACTTTAACAACAATTGCTCTTGAACATTTCACAAAGTGTCGGTTTCCCTGATACTAGCTTCATGGCTTCAAGCTCCTACAATCATCCCACGTTCAAAGTCTGTGAAATCGTGTTATTTACACTATCTTCACAAACAAATCTCTTCTACCACTGTCATAATATATTGGCCACCCAGTATACAGTATAAAGCGGGCTTTGAACAAAGACGTTGCAAAACGAAGATCACTCTCCATTGAAGAATTGAAAAATACGTTGCAAGAAGCTTGGAGGAATAATCCATTGAAAAAACTTCATGATTTGTATGCATCATTGGCCAGAAGAATGAAAGCGGTAATTAGCGCTCGCAAGGTATTCTGCACCGAACAAATGTTATTCCAATTTTCCGACGGGCTATGCCATGTTGCTTCCGACGCATAGCGCACTTTGTATCCTCCGGCCCTCCAGGGATGTCGCTTCCCAGTGGCACCGCACATTTTCAAAAGTGATCGTTCTTTCATGTTGATTGTAATGACTTTTTGACCGCCTCTTGCAGTTGATGTAAGAAAAACTCCAGTTAGAATTGCCTATACAGGAAGGAAAAAACACATAAGACATCCAAGATATGAAGCGCCGGATACGTATTTAGAAGACTATTCCTTCATTCGCAACGGCAAGATTGAGACTGGCCATAAATTTCCTCAATATAGAATCAGAGACTAAGAGGGAGGGGAAGACCAGGGTCAATGGTAGAATCATTCTCATTGGTTGACCTCAAGAGAAGGGGCCAATCAAAAGTGACATACCAAAATGCAAGAGTTAAATCTTGGAAATAGAACAGAAATACTGAAACCTAAGCTTCAATAAATCAAATAGAACAGACTCTAGGATTGAACAGACTCATTGTAAGTGCTTAATAACATATCAGAATCCCGTTTATATATTTCAATGCCCTCAAAGATGTTTATTGATTTCTTGAAGCGATAGATTTAAGTAAACTTAAAATATCTAAACTAGTACCGTGACTTTTTTCTCCGATAACTTTGACCTACCATACGGTATTTTATGTGAACGACATGCTCTTACTACGTGTTTGATAATGTTACGAGAGCTTTGCCCAACATAATGTTTATCCCAAGAATCTTAGTTAAGTAGACAGATTCCCAAATTATCCTTAGGATTCCATAGCAAGTTGAAATGGCTTTTCCGATACAAATATGGGGGGGGGGGGGTTCTAGAAATTAAGGCGTCTACTACTTAGGTCATTTTGCGCCTTTTTACACAAGTTATATCTGTACGCAGCCCGGGACAAACACTAACATCCATGCCCACGGCGGGATTCGAACCCACAGCCAGGCGGACTCGAGAACTAGAAAGCCTACGCCCTAGCCCTCTCGGCCGATACAAATATGGACAGTATTGGCTGTTGGCATAAGCTTCTTAAGAATAGAAAAGGTTGCACAACTTTTAACTCCAGAAACAACTGCCCATAATTCCATTATACCACTTTTAATTTAAACATACAACCCGTCAAAACAAAACGTGTCACTCACCCTTTGAATTATTGCGCGGCAGGCAATGATGATTGGATGAATTGCACGTCGCTGCTTTTCGCCGTTGATCAAGACGCATGCAAAATAACCTCAAAAGTTTACTTTTTATTTAATAATACGTCAGAGATTTTCGAAAACAATTTAATCGGCTGTACATGTTATAAACCTTTTCGTATACCGTTTTCTTTTTTATTTTAGAAGACAATTTTAAAAGCTGATTTATTAGGAGTTTTAGCAAAAAGCTACTTGTAAGAATGCACGTTTGGTCTCTACGTTTATCCGGCCGTCCGCTGTTTGCACAATAACTTGAAAACGGATTAATTTTTTAAAATTCCGTTTTCAGAAACATGACCGTCAAGGTCTTAGCTTGGCTGTATCAACTTTTCAGGCTTTTTCGTGAACCCTTTCAGGTCGAATTCAGGTGGTAAAAAGTGACATAATGGATAATTGCGTGTCATGTAACAATCGACTTGTCAAGAATAAATACACGGCCGCTTTCTGTTCATCTTTTAAGCATTGTTGACATGAGCAAGCGCACGTGATAATAGCTTTGTCGAGAAATAATAACTCAATTACTGTACTGTGTTGAGCAATAAAATAGATGTAAATTTGGAAAGAATTAAATGAATTTCCGTTGTTTATTAGTAATTTTAGCTGGACTTTATATTCTCGAATTTAACATTTCTTCTATGTCACAGATAAAACTTCTTCTTGGAATGTTGCAAGATTTTATTAACATTCAAAATGAGAATTTCAGCTAATGACTGCCGGTGAAAGCCATATGCGTTTATTTTGACGGGGTGCATAGTTAAAAGAAAAATGGAATAGTAATATTTCAGAACTTACTAACATCTTTAAAAAGATTTCACCGCCTGCATTCCAAACTGTATTCAAAACTGGGAATACTTTGAAAGCACTTAAAGGAAATCCTAAAGATTCCATCCCACTTCTGGAAAACTCTGGCATATATCTACTTAATTGTGATTCTTGTGAGAAATCTGAATCTGATAACTCTGATCTAGTTTTCCTGTTCCGTTGTGTAGAATTGCATGTATTCTTTTATGTTTTTTGTATGCCATTTCCGTTCTTTGAGCTCAGCCAGTGAGAGTGATTCTACCTTTTACCTTGTATCAACCCTCTCTTGTCTTATGTACATTAGATAAATTTATAGTCACTCTCAGTCTTGTCTATCGCCCAAGTTGACAGGAGAGTTGCCAACAACTATTCCATCTATGGCAATTACGTCTCACATTAGCAATTGCGTTCAGAAGTCTCAAGGAAGAACCATGTCAATGTCCTGGTTGTTCCCTATATGAAGTTCGCAGTCTTCGTACGTCAATTTCGACGACATACAAAAGCCCATTTTTCCTAAATAGGGGAGACCGGGGTTGGGTGTTAGAGTTCTCATACTGTAAGGTGAAATGGAAGAGTTCACCTTATCGCGCTGAATAGGTAGGGATGTCATAGAGATAGTATACTTTATATCCTCATGCGCGATCTGTGAGCTGCTTTGTTTCACTCAAGCCTACTCGCAACCGCTCGTTGCCCTCTATTGTTGAAGTACCAGGATATAAGAAAATTAGAGCATTTAAAAAAATTTTCCCTACCTATACCTTCCTATTGAGCGCGATAAAATGAACTCTTCCTTTCCACCTTACAGTGCGAAAACTCTACAGGGGGAGGTTGTTACAATAAGTTTAAAAAAATAGATCAACAGATGGCAGGCCAGTAAGACGTGAAACAGAGAAGTATCTCGTGATGCTTCTTGCTTCATTGGTACGGACAACATGCATGCGTTTTTCTTAAAGGCAAGATTTTTGTTAGAATTTTGGGTAGTCAACTTAGGATTTTCACGTCCTGAAAAATCTTATCTGTTATCTGACTATTAAGAGTTGATTCCTACCAACTACACTGATTGAAACATAGGTTTTCCATTGACAATATGCATGGTCAGAAGTTTGATTGGGTTAACGTGATACTCTGGTGGGAGGTCTAAATCAATTATGGCCGAATGGGGCTAGTTGTTACACGTGCTCGGGGCTGGGTGTTATACTGTTGGTGGTGGCAGAGTCCCTACCTCTAGCTGCTACACCAGCAATCATCCAGGCAAGATTCAGAATTGCAAGAATATTCCCAACTGATCGCTTTGTCTTTACAGATGGTTGACTTCTTTCCATCTTTGTCACTGATGGGGATTGCCCTGCTGCTACTGCTCCAACTCAATCTGATGCTCCCTCTGATCAGCCTCCTAGTAGGCCTATCACAATTCAATCTGATAGTCCCTCTGATCAAGCTGATGTTGGTCTACTTGAGAAGACTTCTGTCACGCGTAGGCCTAACTCCAATTACGATGAAACACGTAATAGACGGTCGGTTGGCCTACTAGAATCACCTGAACAAACAAACGTTTCTGTTACACCAGGTTGTTCTAAGCAACCAGATCTGCGACAATCTCTTGAGGGAAAGTCTTATATGAGTCCTTCTGATGTTTGCCCGTTCCTAAAGCTGGAAAGCAAATCCAAAGTAGAAAAGGCCGAAAAACACGAAAATGTGAAGTGTTAACAAACACTCCTACAAGAAATAATCTTAAAAAACAAGAGGAGGCAAGAATTGCCAAGAAACAGATAAAGGAAAATAGTGTTGTAAACGCAAACTCAGTAGGCCTATGGTAGCAAGAGCTAACAAAATGGAAAAAAAACGCCTATTCGTGAGGTTCCGCAGATCCCTTCTGTAATTCAAAAAAAAAAATTCCGCAGATCCCTTCTGTAATTCAGAACCAGGAGAAGCATGGATTCAATCAATGGGCACATAAGAAGTGTGTGGGTAACAATAGCTATTTTGTTTGTGTTCACTGCAATTGACGCGAATGAATGTCCAGTTTTCCTTATCCTTTTTCATATTGTTTAACATCTTGTGTCAGTTATGTTTGTTTATGAATAGCCTATTTTGTTTTTTTTCTGGGAAATGCTTTATTTTAAATATATAGCACAAATAAACAATTGTAACAACTAACCCCAAGAGTGTAATAACTAACCCCTAGATGGGGTAGGTTGTGACACTCTGCAAATGTAATAAAAAAAATTTTTCTCAAAAGTTACTCCAATTTTTTCAAAATAATAATTTGTTATAATTAAAGGAATGTTTAGAGAATTGAATGGTATTTTTTAAATCTCTTCAAAGTAATTTTAAAAAATGTGAAAAATTAAACAGTAAATATTGTAACAACCAACCTCGGTCTCCCCTACTCCTATGGACTCCTACTCCTGCTTATTCTCTCATCAATCTGCAATATGCTAGGTAAGGATTCTTTCTCGTCCTGCTAAATAAGGACTCCATTTTATCCACTGGATAACTTAATAGGGTTAATCTGGCTTTTTTCCTAGCTCAGTTTACTTCCTTTTAGCGAATGTTGCAATGGATGCTCGGCTTCCGGACGACTCGTGTACTTTTTCCTGCGCTATTCGATTGTCGATCAATCTTGCCGATGGGTTTTTGTTTTGTTTTTTTTTTATTTTTTTTTGTGGTTAGAGTTTTTTATTTTCCTAAATAAGCAGGTTTCAGCAGTATGAAATTTAGGAATCATCCAAAATAATCTTAGAGAGAAGGTAAAGAAGTTTTGAAATGCATAATTAAATCGAGGTGTTTACTTTTTGAAAAAAAATCTTCATTATTATTGAGAAAACTTTATTCTTAGATCATAAAAGAAGGCAATTTTTCTTGTATTTTTTTCTCATTCTAAATCATTTTAATTTCCCCTCCTTTTGTTGTTGTTGTTATTGTTATTATTATTTTTTTGTTGTTGTTTGCGATTGAATCAAATGAAAAGATTGAGGTTGCGTAATTGTTTAGCTTTCACCAGAAATCAAAATTTTCCCTTTTCTTAATTAGATTTCTTTTTGCGCTCAGTCTTCTCTTGTTTGCAAAACATTGCAAGAGAAAGGCAACTCGTCGGTCGGTCGTCGTCGTTCGCGATAATTGGAGGCAAATATTGTCTCGTGTGGCGTTTTCGTTTCGCAAATAGAACTGATGAAGTTTTTCCTCCACCCTCTCCCCGAGAACTTAATTTATTTACCTTGTTTGCAATTGCAGCCCCATCGTTTTATTAATTAGAAGCCGTTGCAATCAGTCGAGGTCGGAAACAAAGTTGTTGTTTTTTTCATTTCTGAAATTCTTTTCCTTTTGTCCGTCTTCTTTTTTTTTTTCCTTTTAGCCCGTTTCGACGGAATCTTTTTTGACCTCCTGTCTCGGCGTCCGACAGTGAAATTAGTCGCAGCGTAATTACAAATCGCGCCGTGTGCGCGGAAAATTAGACGATGCAACTAGGAAGAAGGGAAGGGAAAAATTGCAAATAAAAATACCTGAAGAAGTCGAAGTAAGTGACAGCTGTTATGTTGAAGGAGGCACAGTTGTGTGGTTTTTTTGGGGGTTTTTTTTTGGTGTGATGAAGAACGAACCGCTCTCCCCCTCCCTACAATGTAATTTGCATTGCTTGAATGAAAAGTGGAAAATATAGGAGCCGCAAATTGTTTTAAATTTTTCTCTATGATTCGGGCGGTAGATGTTGAATTCTAAATTAAAACCGACCGTTTTCTCCCAATTACATCTGTAAATGACATTCAAGAAGAAGAACGTGCGCTTATAAAAAAAAAAACACAACAAAGAAGTTTACCGAAAGGAAATCATCAAAGCAAACAGTCAATAAAGCAAACTTTAATTTTTAAATTTTTTTATTATTTTATATTTGAGGTTCATTTTTGAAAATTCAACAGTTCTTAAAATGTATGAATTTCTAGAACTCATTAAGATATTAGCCAATATTCAAAAAATAGAATTTTTGTAATTTCTTTCTTCTAGAATGAGTTAGTACAGTCAACCAAAGGAAATAATCCACACGAGTTTAATACTTAATATTACATTTCATGCTAATGTGTTGTTTTAATAGCTTTTTTAATTATAATTATTTAAATTTAATAATCTTAATAATGTTAACTCTAAATGTAACATTAAATTATTAAAAATAAATTAATATTGAAACGGTAAAACTTAGAGTAAAATTCAATTGTGGATTATTTCCCTTTGATGACTGTACGTTGAGTTTCGAAATAAAAAGGAAATTTTTACGATAACATAAAACCACACCACACCATTGTTAACATAAAAAGAGAAGTAGAAGAGGAAAGTGGCCAAAAGCGGACCCCCTCCTTTTCTGCTCTTTACTTTGCTGCATCAGAGCAGTAAAAGGTGAGAATGATAGTTTATGCAACTGCCTACTGGAAGACTAGCGCCCAAGCTGTGTACTCCATTAGTTGTTTTTTAATGGCAACATATTGTTTTTTGTTTTTCGGAACTTTTTATGGCCAGCATTTTGGATGTAAGTGATTTAATTGCTATACCTACTTATTAAATAGCGGAAGAATAGAGCTACTTATGGGTTTTACTATATTCGTCTGTCCCCTTCATAATTTCTGCATTTTTTGAAGTAGAAGGTTGAAATTCGGAATGTAGCTTACTATGGACATGTGTACCTTCACTATTTAGTTTGGTTTTGATTGGTCCACTGGGGTCGGAATTTCGGTGGTGGAAGTTAAAGGGGACCAAGTGATCTATTTGGTATTTAGGTATGTAAAGAAGTGAAATTCGATATGCAGAATCTACATTACTATGAAGTTTGGGCCAAATTGTCCGAGTTGTGGGGATAGCAGTCACTTAGTCTTTAGAACTATGGCAACAGGAAAATGATGAGAGTGGAAAGAAGATATGGTTCTTTTATATTTTCTAAATACTACGTTCGAGAAAATCAATTTTTTGAAAAAAAATTTGGGGGTTTAGAAAGTGCAGATGAAGAGGTGAAATAGAGGATCGCAGGGCTTCCGGTACTTTTCTATACTCTCCTCGGGAGGATTAATTTCTTGTTACTTATTATAATAGCTACGCATTAGTGTAAATTTGAGTGTAAATTTAACATTCATAGTTATCGAAAAATATTAATTCAAAAAAATAGATGAGGTGGTCCTAATCCGAGCGTCCACGTTCTTCGTAAAGCGAGCCCCCATATTTTTACGATAACTTATTCTCAACTTTTTGGAATTCTGTTGTAGGATCCAAGGTTTATACAAAAAAAAATTTCTAAGAAACAAGATAAGAGGAAAAAGGTTTTATCAAACCAAGCTTTTATAATGTTTTATTTAGTGGCAACAATACAGCTTAATTTTGCAACAATAAACAATAAATACATTTACCTCTCGCCATAACGAAATGTCCAATTGTTACAACAATCAATTCGTAGTAATGAGTTAGTACCATTAGAACACGAACCAATGAACCGATTTGAAAATTTTTTTCTTTATCATAAATTGTCATCGATTCTGCATAAGTGTGTCAAATTGCAGCTCCCTAGCTTGTTGGAAAGTTGGTTTAATATTGATTACAAGATTTGACCTAAACAAACTAACACAGCAAAGTTAATAAAAGCTTTTAAAAATAAGCCTTTTTTATCTAAAATCCCTTTGAAATAACTGAACACCTGATATTTCATTAACAATTTATGAATTTGCTATTTATGATTGTTTTTATAGGAAATAAATGGTTCTACCTTTCATTAAATATTTATTATCTAATTTCATAAAATATAATGGCCCGGTTTAGAGGTGTTTTTAGTAGTGTGACCTATAAAGTAACTTAACTAGGTATATATTCCACATTTTTTCAATAAGTTTTGCTTTGTACGAGTTTTTGTTTTGCCTGTACATTTCAAAAACAATATCGGGACCTGCTTTTGGTCACTTTCCTCTATATTTTAACATCGAAGGGGGAAGATTTTTTCAAAATCAAAAGAAATTAGAATCTTTAAAGCCATTGGTTCAAAATATTAGAATATTTGCATAAAATTTTCCAGATGTGCTTTTAAAACAGGTGCCCAGGCAGATACTGAATTGTGAGTTTAAAAGTAGGTACTCACATTTGACATTTCAATTATGGCAGAAGATGGATCAAATGTCTCATTCAAACATCAGCAATAGAACTTATAATTGACCTCCACAAAACAGAGCAGATCCAGAGACACATTGCTGCCCTAGTGAAGTGTTCCGGGTGACTGTTCAAAATTTCCGAAACTCTATAAAAGTGGATATGTGTAAAATAAACAGCAAGAATGTGGGCAAAAGAGCCCGAGATGATCCAAACCAAGAGAAGATTTTGAAAGAGAGTCCTTTCAGAAGCATGAACTATCTGCATTTGTCGTGGAAAAATACTGGTGTTAATGTGTCTCGATCAACAACTTCATGGCGACTGCATGATATGAAGTATCAGTCAAGAGTCACTAAGACTAAACTCTTGCTAAACAACAGACAACGACAAATTCGAGTTATCGCATGGAGAGAGCCTGCCTAGAAGGTAATTTCCGTATAATATCCTTGAGCAGGGCCGTCTTTGTGAAGGATTTAGAGACTTTGAGTAATAATCGTGTGCCACATTGTGGCCATATCTGTTCGTGAAATTTCTGGAAAATTGTCCTGCCAGGTTCAACTATTGGCGATATTGTGAACACTACAGGCATCAGAACACGCACATCCCACATTGGAAGAGTCCCAAAACGGTCACCGATATGTGTTAAAGAGGGAAGACCGCAAAAAAACACTCCAGGTGTCACGATTTTAATTATGCTAAGATAGGAATTTCCTGGCAGAGTGGTTCCTATCCCCCCAGAGGCTAGCATAAGTCGTAGACAGAGAAGGAAGACGGCGAAAGTGATATAATTATTGAATATTTTAATTCATCCACAACAATTGGAAGGTAAATACATGCAATAGAAATCAATATTAAATTCAAATATATTGATCGAGGCTTTACATTCGTGGGCTTCTAATTACAATTGATATCTTCGGCCTTAGCTCGGATGCTGATTCCGCTCGTCTAAGATCGATGAACCGGGCCGGGGAGTGCCCAACGATTCCTGTATACGGGCGTGGCTGGGAAGCTGTGATCCACGATAGAAAGCCTGGTAGTGAAATTCCGACGCTGTTAACTCCGAACGCGTCGACTCTATAGGGTTTGGGAGCACAACTGACGAGTCTGAAATAATGCAAAATAAATCACTGTTAAGAGACAACCAAGCACAGATTCAATTCCTTGACTAGAACTTGTCGTGTCCTTTTCATTTTGACATCGAACAATGTTTAGAGCTTAAGTGATTAATATCTATCTGTAAGTTCCATTACTTAATTACTAAACTTAGGGTCACTCACAGGATAGGAATACAGATGAAGCCAAGCGCGACACGCGGCGTGAGATCTCAGCGCGGTCGCGACTTGCAAACAGGTCGTAGTCGGACTCCGCTATCCTTTCATCAGTCGGCCTAGTTGTTGTCTCTGACGAGGACTGACGGGGTGTCGCTGCATCTAACGGAGTGCCTGGGCTGCTGGGCTCCGTTGGTTGCTTGGAAACCGTTCCGAACTCCGACTCTGGGGCGTATGAGCTCTCGGGCTTAACGGTCGAAGAACGTAGTCCGTAGTATCTGGCTTCCTACTGTCGTCCTCCAAAACCGGGACGTCGTTCTCCTCGACCTCTGTATGGGGGCTATGGTGCGAGATGCTACTCTTGGGAAGATCCCCCTTACTCTTGGGGTTCGGTCCGTCTATGCTTGCTCGCTGGGAGTTCGAGCTACCTTGGGCTTGCTTCCGCAATTCGCTGACGTCTCCTGCATCACTCGTGCTCTGCTTCAATGAATAGTGTTCCGAAACATTAATGCCAATATCTGATTTATCACTTGCCTGCCTAAATGTCCAACCACGGTCACTTTCTCTCTTATCACGCTTGGGCACACGATTCCTCCGCTGCCTTCCTCTTCTAAACGGTGTGGGTCCTCGTCTATCTCGCGGCTGATTGTTCGACTCCACTGCGTTGGCGAGGGCAGCGTGCTTGACAGTTCGGGCCGTCCGTGATGCTTTCTCCTCCGGGTCCTGGTTCGGCCGGCGTCGGCTACTGCAAACGCTCCGAGAATTATTAAGTCTATTATCGGCTAGCGGAACGAAATATTGCTTACGGTTCCTGCTACGACTAAGTCCCGTCTGGCTGGCATTTCGAGTTCCCTTCAGCTTCGGTTGGCTATCAGAGAGTCTTCTTGGCTGTCGGGGACCGGAGAACCATCCATGGCATCCATTGGCATCATGGCGGGGAACTGGTGATCTGCCCTGAACGTTGCTCTGCTTGGCCTGATTTCCCGGCAGTCTACTTAGAATAATCTTGTCTCCAGCCAATGGTTGATGAGCCTCCTGGCTCTCGAATGTTCGGGCGCTTCTAAAAAACTGCCTAGGAGGAGGGAAGGTATACTTCTGTTTTCCCTCCCATCTTTTTGCTGGCCGCGCTCCCCGTTGCTTAACTCGCTGAGCGGACTTTGTCTGATCATCTCTCTTGGCTCGATTCTCTCTCGCCTTAGAGAAATGATCTGACACCAGGTTATCACTAAGGAATTCCAAGAGGCAACAGGAGTCATGTGCATTACAACATTTTGCGGGAACTTGCTGCAGGCACTCGGCATTCACGGAAACAAGCCAAACAACAAGGCTTGCCAGACTCAAGTGTTGTTTGCAATGACTATATTGGACTGTCGAAGAGTGGGAAAACATTTCGTCGAGTGACGAGTCACGCTACACTCGGTTTCAATCGGATGGGTGTGTTTGGGTTTGGCGAATGCCAGGGGGGATGCCTTTTACTTGAGTGCATCGTTCCAATCGTGATGACTGGTGGTGGTGGAATCATGGTGTAGGATTGTTTTTCATGACAAGGCTTGGAACCTTGCATATGGTTGAATGCAATTGAACTCTGAAACCTACAAAGACATTTTGGACAATTGAGTGCTTCCTACGCTGGAGAATTTTTGGTAACGAGGATTAATACTTTCAGGACGCTAAGGCACCATGTCAATCGCCTTTCGTGGCACGCACAGAGTCCTGACTTTAATCCGATCGAACATTTATGAGACGAGTTGGATCGTCGAGCGAGGGACAGGGAACCCTTTCTGAAATCCATTAGATTCTTGCAGCAAAAATGGGCTGACATAGCAGAAGCTGTTTATCGGAACCTTGTAGAAAGTACTCGAAAATGTGTGTATGAGTGGTTTAAGAGTTTCGTGAAAGACGAGAGACCCTCGAAGATGAATCACGATTTGGAAGGCCAACCACCAGGTATGAACGTGTTCGTGAGATTCTCCTAAAGGACAATGAAAAAACACAGATTTCTCGACATTCCGGATATTCAAATTGCTGTGATGCGATTATGCAGTACTGAAAGAGGATTTTTTACACGCCTTGCAACAGTTGTACGAACGATGCCAAAAGTGTATTGTGGCCATGTGGGCTTACTTTGAAGGACAGTAAAGTATCTCTGAAATACCTGTCCCGAGTCATTCACTGAACTTTCCGGTCTCACCTTGCATGTCTAGAGGAGTGACTGACGTATTTTCAGTACGCGGAGGTACAACAAGATATTCTATTAAATAAGATTATCACTTTCCATGGATCTGTGTACTGTCCGTTCCATTATTATAGGGAAGTATAGTAATAATAATTAAGTTAACAAAGTAATTAATTAATTGATATAATGAAACAGTGACAATGACCACATACACTCTGCCGGCCAGGTGGCCGAGAGGGCTAGGGTGTAGGCTTTCTAGTTCTCGAGTCGAACTGGTCGTGGGTTCGACTCCCGCCGTGGGCATGGATGTTTGTGTTTGTCCCGGACTGCGTACAGATATAACTTTGTAAAAGGCACAAAATGACCTTAGTAGTCGACGCAAAAATTTCTAATAAACCAACCAACCATACACTCTTGTCCCAAAATGACAGCCAATGTCAAGTTTTCTTAATTACATGAAACAAAAGCAGCAAATCACATCTAATATTAATAATGGTTTAACAATAACAAACAAAATGACGAATTAAATATGTGTAAGTAAAATTTAATTATTATAAATTAGTAATACAGTAACAGCAGTAAAACAAAAAAACCGACTGTCCCAAAATGATAGACATTTAACAAAAGTACAAATAAAAGAATGCTTAATAATTAATCCCCACACCCCCCCTTCAGCCTTTATAACTTGAATACATCGATTGTGCATTGAATTCAACAAAATATAATATATATCAACGGGTATTTCCCATACATCAATTATTGCAGCTTTCAATGCAACAATGGACTCATACTACATGCCATCTTTTGTATACCTCCTACTCATAATCCTTTAAATATTTTCAGTGGGGTTTATGTCTGGGGATAGGGCTGGCCACTCCATCACTTGTAAAGTTTAGGAGGAAAACCATGTTTAATTGGCTTTTTCAAGTGAAAGCATTAAACATTATCTTGTTGGGGGTTTCACCAGATATCAGCTGCAGGACTGAAATAAGATATGTTCTGATAATCTTCAGCATCTATTCTTCCATTCAAAACAACTAGTTTTGTTTTTCCAAATTCACCCCATGTCATTACCGAACTTCCACCTTGTTGACGCTTCTTTAAAAGGTGTTCGGCCTATGGCGTAGATCATGTCCTTATGAGCGGAATCTGTATGAAACATCCAGGATCCACTTTTTTCATCAGAAAAGGTGACTGAAAAATAAAAAGAAGAAAGAAAACAAATCCACAAAAAGAGTTTAATACAAACTTGTAGGTACATTTCGCTGAATACGACAGCTTCTTCAGCAAGACACTTGGACAATCAGTAGCCCTGAACTTTCAAACTACTGATTGTCCAAGTGTCTTGCTGAAGAAGCTGACGTAGTCAGCGAAATGTCACATATAAGTTTGTATTAAAGTCTTTTTGTGGATTTGTGTTTTCTTTCTTCTTGTTATTCTTTCAGTGAACAATTTCCACAGTTTCTGGCTCCCAGGTATATTATAGAAAAGATGACATTGAACAATTGATGGGTCCAGGTAGCATGATACGCTGCAAACTTCTCTCTGTTTTGCAAATGGTGCGACTTCCAAGAGGGTTGCGATTGTCCTAGTCAGCAATTTAGGAAAAACAATTGAATTCTATCTTAATATAGACTATTTGTAAATACTATAGTTTATATTATTGATCTAAGGAGTTTAAATGATTAATTTTAAATTTAAATGTGGTCAGTCTCCTTTTAATGGGGAAAATCGTAAAATTAATAAAAACAAAAAATAAATAATAAATAAAGTCACCAATCTTGAAAAACGATGAAGAAACTTGTGAGATGGAAGAAAACTCAAGGATGTAGTCTATTGAAGATGTTGTTGATAGCAGAAATAAACCCAGTCTATTGAGGATGTAGATGAAGTCTTGTGAAGATAATGTTGATAGTGGGAAACGATTATCTTGAAGGAAGTGTTGGTTTTGAAATACAGATGAAATTTTGAAGAGGGTGATCCAAATATTTGGGATAAAATTTATATAAAACGTTTTCGAGAATATTTCTCATCATCAGTAGGATAAAACATTTTTGAAACAAATAAAAAACAAATACCCAATAACTTTAATAGACAAAATTTTAATAGATGCGTTTACAAACAATACAACAAAAAAGATATTCAATACAATACAATAATAAAATTTTCCACAAACAGAAAAAAATATTAGAACAAATACCAAACATAAAAATCATACCAAAATAACAAATAACATTACTAAAACATTAATAACCACCATCAACCTAAAAACAACAATCAATCAAAATAATAGCACAAATATCAATTTCAAAGAAATATGTCAAAATAATAAAGAAAAATGGAACACTAGAAATATAATTTATCAAATATCATGTAAAAATTGTGAACATATCTACACAGGTCAAACTAAACGGCAATTAGAAATAAGATTAAAAGAACATGAAAGAGCACTTCGCCACAAAGACAAAAACAACCATTTAGTAAATCATTGTATCAAAGAAAACCACACACCAGATTGGAATAACACAAAAATCATTGGAAAAGAAGAAAATTATAAAAAAAGATTAATTAAAGAAACAATAAATATCATTACAAATAACAAAAATTTAGCCAAGCCATCAATAGAGATAAACAATTACCCTAGTATACAATAGCCAACAATCATAACCAACAATTACAACCAACTTAGCTTCATCATCTTTATATCAATTGTTAAATTCTTATTTCAACTGTTTTCACCATTCAAAAATGTTTTATTTTACTGATGATGAGAAATATTCTCCAAAACGTTTTATATAAATTTTATCCCAAATATTTGGATCACCCTCTTCAAAATTTCATCTGTATTTCAAAACCAACACTTCCTTCAAGATTATCGTTTCCCGCTATCAACATTATCTTCACAAGACTTCATCTACATCCTCAATAGACTGGGTTTATTTCTGCTATCAACAACATCTTCAATAGACTACATCCTTTGAGTTTTCTTCCATCTCAGAAGTTTCTTCATCGTTTTTCAAGATTGGTGACTTTATTTAATATTTATTTTTTGTTTTTTTTAATTTTGCGATTTCCCCCATTAAAAGGAGACTGACCACATTTAAATTTAAAACTATAGTTTATATTTAATTATACATTTTGTCAACGAAATTGGTAGTAACTTTGCAGTATAACATAGGGACGACAGAGATTCCAACTAGTTTCGCCTTTTATTCCCGGCTTTATCAAGGATAACACAACAAGAGGCTCGCAGGCCTTATATACAGAAATAAGGTACATAGTATGCAAAGAGATTGGAGAATGGAAAGAATGGAAATAAAAACGTGAACCAATAAAGAAAATACAGGAGAACCAATAACAGAAATTACTATATGAAATCGAGAATAGGAAAATACTAATGAAACCAATAACAGAAATTGCTAAGGAAATCAAATAAAATGATAAAAGAGGAAAGCAAACAAATCGCGGACCGAAAAGAGAGCATATCTTTTGTCAGAAGACAAGAAGATTTACAAAGGAGAATGAAAGTAGAATTATATAAAACATATTTGAAAATAAATAAATAAATTTAAATTATACAAGGTCGGAGATAGAGTTAAGTATGGCATAGACATCAAAATCCGTTTGGCAATTGAGGATGAGGCCAGGGGTAGATCTCTTGGCTTTAAATATTTCTATTGATTCAAGGGTCGCAGTCTTGAATGGGTCGTTGCATTTGTGTAAGATGGACATCACTTCATCTTTGGTTTTCAAAGTATGTTCGGAATCGGTAAGATGGTTGGCATAGTGGGAATTACCATCTTGTTTCTCGTAGGAGTTGACGTGTTCCTTGAAACGTATATTGAAATTACGGGTCAATAAGCCTATGTAAAACTTATCGCAGAAGGCGCAGTTCAGGCGATATACTCCGGATCGGGCGAAATCGTCAGATGCAGATAGGGTAGATGGGCGCAAGGTACGAAGAAAAGGGGTTGGAGAACGAAAAGAAACTTGGAGGCCAAGGGAAGAGAGGAAATTGGAGAGGCGGGAGAAATGGGGGCCGAGGTATAATAGAGAAACCCACTTCTTTCGTCGGCTTATATCAGGAGAAGGGGGACTCGGGTTAAGGAAGGCACGTCTACGTCGTTGGAATCTCTGTCGTCCCTATGTTATACTGCAAAGTTACTACCAATTTCGTTGATAGAAACAGTATTATGAACCCTTATCTCACCGATATACATTTTGTATATTCAACATTTGGTGCTGCATTTAATGTTCTCCAAACTGTGCGGCTAGTTTTCTTACAGACATTGTTTTTAACCACTTTTCGCAATAAAACCCTCTTATCTCGATCTCTAAGGGCAGAAGGTGGTCCAGTGGTTTTCTTTTTACCATAAGTATCTCGATTTCTTAGATTATTATAAATCACTTTTTTTCAGAACGATGCAATTCCTGAGCAAATTGTTTAACAGTATGGTTAAACCATCAATTTTCTATCGGCCTCGGTGGCTCAGTGGTTGCGTGATCGCCTCTGATGCCCGAGAACGCGGGTTCGACCCCGGCCGAGGACGACGAGGATTTTTCAGGGGGGAAATCCTGAGATCACACACTTCCTTCGGAAGGGAAGTAAAGCCGTTGGTCCCGTAGTCGTTTGCCGGCTGCACGTTAAAGAATCCTTGGGAGGCAAAATTTGCGGCCCCTATAATGCCGTCCTGAAATGGCCATAGCAGTTGAAAAGGACGTTAATACCAAACAAACCAACCAACCAATAATCAATTTTCCCGTTTCATACTCATTTAGGCGTCTCCCTCGGCCTTTGGTTAAATGAAAATTACTACCTATTAATGCAATTTACATGAAAATAATACGCGTCTATCCCACAGGCTGGATTTTAAATTAAAATCATTTTGAGACAGTCCGTTTTGTGTTTTTTTTATTTGTTATGCCTTCAAAATTGCCTTTATTCAAATCAATTATTCATGTGGTGTTTATAATTGTTAAACTATTCTCTAAATAAAGTGCACCTTTCTTAGTTTTGTTTCAAGTAATTAACAAGAAACGAGAGCTGCTATCATTTTGAGGACAGAGTGTAGCTGCACCTTCTGAATCTCTTGCAATAATAAAAGATTCATACAGAAATGTTACAAGTATTTTTGGACATTTATCTAAGACTGCATAGGTAGATGTCCGTTAATATCTATTTTTTTTTGCTGCGATAGTATATATTTTCTAATTTATGGGTTGATTAATAACATTTAATTCTATTCCCCATTCCCATTGAATTAAGTAAGCACCACAAAAGGCAAAGCAAACAAAAGTGAAACAATAACAGCTCTAAGGAAAACGAATTATGAATTCAATTTCAAATTTATTGCAGCAAGGAGGAAAAATTGAATTAGGAATAGAAATTTTTAAAGAGGAAAAATATTAATAACTGATAATTGAGTTTGCTAGTTCAGAACAAAATAAATACATAACACAATGAAAATAAATAAAAAGGAAATTGGATTTTAAAAAATGAAATTAGAATAAAATTGATGAAAAATAATTTCAGGCTCTCGAATAAAAGAGACGGATATTTTTGCAAGATAATTTCTTCCCAGAAATTTAAATAAAATTAATAAATTATAAATTTATTCTTATTGCTATTTTCCTGGAACTTAGAATGTTTAAAGGATTTGAGCTATTTAAATCTCGGCTCGAATTCTTTCAAATTTTACGAGTTAATTGACGACCCCCTACCTGCACATGTACAGACAAAGCCGCTAATTTTCCTGTTTGTTTTTTAAATCGCATCCGAGTTCTATTTTCGCCTATTTATCGACTAATGTTTCTGAGAAAATAAGACTGCAAAGCGACTTTTTTTGTTGATGGAGGAGGCAAAAAGAAATTATTCACATGAGGCAAAAGGGTTGTGTGGGGCATGCAATTTTGTATACATTTGAGGAGAAAAAGAAAAACAGAGAATGGGAAAAAATAACTCCGACCAGTAATTGACGCCGCAAGTTAATGCCTACTAAATACGAGTCTTAAAAACACAAAATGGTTTCAGGAAGAAAACAAAGCATTTTGAGGGAAATAAGATTGGTAAACAAAGGCGTAAAAAAAGCAAAGAAAGCGGGGCAAATTGGTTGCTAAAAATGATTTGGAAAGTTTGGCAATGCTGGGTTTCAATTAAAAACGACCATCGCTAGGCTGGTTTTCAAGAAAAAGCGAATGAAACACGAAAGGCAGACAAAGATGAAAATGAGAGGATGGGTATTCTTAATAATCCATTCCAAATGTTGTTGTTGTTGTTGTTGACATGATTAAATGTCGTCATTAAGTTTTATTCGTTGAATTAAACGACGCCTTTCAAAAGGGAAAACTTGGCCAATTAGAAACTTTTTTGTAAACATGTATGAATTGAATTGATTTAAAGTAAGTTAATACACAAAGGTCAATGAATTAAAGACATGTGTGAAAGATATTTTAGATAGTTTTAATCCGTTTTTATATAAAATACTTTGAGGTTGTATGATTCAAGCATCTACGTATTTAAAAAAAGGAAGCTGGATGAGGCTAATCACAAAACTCGAAGAAGAAGCTACAGTAGCGGACTTCGAAAAGGGACTTACCTAACTGAAGCCACGATTGAAGAATGAAACAACTAACTGGATTCTCGAAAACTGCAATATAGAGTATTCAATAAAAGGGGTAACTCTGGTTCGAAGATCATCAATCATGAACGAGATTTTGTAAGGAGAAAGAGGACATCTACTATGCAACAATTGACAAGTGATTTTAACCAAGGTTGTTCCCAGTCATATCTGGCAGAACCATGCGCCGAGAACTGAAGTGGATCCAAATCGCAAAGCCCTGATTTCTGTAAAGAACAGGAAAGATCGTCTACAGTGGTGTCTGGATCGTCATTACTGGACACGTGAAGTTGGAAGATAGGTTATGTGGCCTATTGAGTCGCGATGTACGTTGTTTTGTACCGACGGAGGAAGAAGATTAGGGGGAGTCCCATGAAACAATGGCTCCTGCATGCCTTATCAAGAAAACTCTAGATTCTAGTGGTAGTATCTTGGTGTGCAGGTTGTTTTGCCGGTAGGGAATTGCTCCCCTGATATTCATGGAAGGTCGGATTGCAATGCTCCATCTTTATCCTGCTTATGACAGCGTTTTCGAGGACGACAATGTTGCTGGTCATCGCGCAGGATTGGTTCAACAGGGTTCAGCGTACACGAAGATAGACTTCCATCATTTACCCTGAGACTATCCCAGACACCGAATCTCGCCCCATAGCTCCACCTTCTTAATAGTTTTTCTTCGGCTATGTGCCTATGTTGTGGCCTCTCGAAGCCCTCTGGAATCACTTTTACTGCGTGCGTCACACTAAGTTAGACAGTTGCAAACGGCTACTCGAACAGCGAATTGATGTCGTCCTAGACACCATTAGCATGACCCTTTTGGCCATACTATTCTGAGACATAGAATGCCTCGTCCTCATCAACTGGCTGGAACCGGGAACTCCATTAAGATCATCCTTAAAAGTGGATATCATTTCGTAAGCTCTGAAGAACTGTAATCAGGTGTTCAGGCTGGGTACGACGCACTTCGAAAAAATGGTTCTAGGAGGGTCAAAGAGCTTCGCACTAGTGGGGCAGGTGCTTATAGAAGGTAGACCTATTATCTGCCTATTTCTGACTGATTTGTTTGTGTAGAAAAACAATAAAGTAGAATTGAATATGATATGCCCTCCGTATATTCATCTGTTTCCTATTTTAAAATGTGCATGGGAAATCATTAGCTCTATGTACTTAAATGTAGATTCATCTGTACTCATTGAAAATTAGAGTCTCATTGAATTTAGGATTCAAGTATTAGCGAGCCTCAAACTTTTATTTTTTCCCGGTTTGATATAACTTTCCTTTCAGTGCTACGGATAGAGATATGAAATGTCGATTTTTTTGAGTGGATGATAAACCTGTAACGAGATTCCATTCTCCAGTCTTTCCCTGAAGTAGAACGCCTGAACGAAATTGAGTAAAAAACGAGCGCAGTTGACTTTCGAGCTAATCTATGCCGAATGATCGGATGACATATCTACTTGGAATTCGAAACCACTGTGGCTCTTGAAGTTGAACCTTATTGAACATGATAGGAAATTGCACTTGTATCTCTATTCAAACTTTGTAAAGCGTGACTGTTATTGTGCGATGCCTCAGTCGATCTCGTTCAAATGGTTTTTGTTGTTAATTTTATGCAAGCTTGCATCATTGTATCTAACGAAGGGAATTTGAACACTACTTGTCCAAAGTGTTGTCATCTCACTCGTGTATTTGGCGGCGAAGGGATGCTAGTTTTATTTACTTTATTCCTCGTCATCGATCTTGTTCATTAACTGCAGTTATATTAATATATGAGTTGTTATCTTATATGAGTTTTCGTCCGAGGCAATCCGAACCGTCCGTTCTTGACCCGCCGGCCAGGTGGCCGAGAGGGCTAGGGCGTAGGCTTTCTAGTTCTCGAGTCCGCCTGGCTGCGGGTTCGAATCCCGCCGTGGGCATGGATGTTTGTGTTTGTCCCGGGCTGCGTACTGTTATAGCTTGTGTAAAAGGCGCAAAATGACCTTTGTAGTCGAAGCCAAAATTTCTAGGAACCCCCCCCCCGTTCTTGACCCTTTGCTGAATTATTGTCAGTTCGACTACTTAAGTTGAATGACGATTTTAACACAGATATTGTAAACTTGCTCCTCCCTTGTTTGTGATACATTTCTCTATTGACTGGTCAGCTTTGGCGAAACACAAATTCTTTCAGTACCTAACTTTTTATAAAACAAAATAGAGCCAAGTGAAATAAGGTCAGCAGGAAATTTCTGATCTAATACTGCATCAAAATCCTCCTGTGCGTAAAAATGGGATTTATTTATGTTTTTGGGTGTGCTAAACAGGAATCTGAGGACCAAAAAATTCTGTCGCTCAGTTTTCCAGCAAAACTCATTTTATTGTCAAAAATTTATTTTTTTTTCTGAAAATTGAAGCATAGCAGTCATCTTGGATTTGTGAAAACAATGGACGAGTAAGGAGAAGTTTCGCGTGCCTAAAGGAAGCAAATTCCTCAATTGAGTGAGGCAAAAATGAGGGAAATTTGCTGACCTCCAAATACTTTCCTTCACACTTCAGTAAAAAGGACGATCAACTAAGGCAGGACGCATTCGCTAAAAAGCTCAATAGAATAGAAAGAAGATCACGGAAAGCTTTTGGAGATGTGTGCAGAAAACGATCGCCTGACTGCAGTGGGAATTTTGGAAGAGTTGCTTTTGAATGCTTACAAAGCCTTGCCATGCAATATAGTGTCTTTAAATTCAATTCTTGCATTCCAGTTTGGATTTTTTTCACACAGATCTTGGAGAACGTATCTGATCAGCATGATGAAAGGTTTCATAAATATATTCCTGAAATGGAGAGGAGCTACAGTGGAAAAGGGGAACGAGACAATATCAGCAGATGACTGCTGGGTGCTTCTTCGAGGGAATTCCAAAGAAGAATAAATATAAGAGGAAAAAGATGAGAACTTTTTTTTCATTTTTTTCTATTTCAATGCCCATCAAACGACTATATTTTACCCTTAATGAACATTTTAATCAATTTCAATTGTTTACCCAGTATTTTAATTGTTTTAATTATGTATTAAATATCATTATGTATTATTTTACTTTTTTCTAAGTTTACTATTAATCATTTCCGCTTACGATTAACCGTCCAATCATAGCCATCAGGACCCATAATAACGACCAATCAACTTTTACTATGTATTAGTCCCAAACTGTGTGTATGAAGTCACTTTCTATCATTTGTACCCTGATGAAGGCAGGAATAATAGCCGAAACCGGTTAGTATCTTTTTTTTTTTTTTACCAAACATGCTGCCCTGTAAGACCACAATCTGTGGTTATGGAATGTTTCTGTGTTACTTTGGATTTTTAATAAAATCTTATTTCTCTGATCAATGATGAGTAACAAAAGGCTTTAATTTCGGATTACACTGCGCCCAAAATGATTTCAGTGAATATATATGCCGTGTATCTTACAGATTGACACCAAATTGAAATATGTTACTCACTTAAACCTAAATATTCATGCTTGTAGCATAAGAATTCGCAAAACTTTGTTTCTTTCAAAATTAACCGCAAAAAGGAATTTGAGCGCAAAAAACGAAAAAATTTGCGCGCACATAGCCATACAAAGACTCCATTGTTACTACATTGTTAAAAACGGCGTGATATTAATTCCCTTGACGGTACTCCTTTCCTCCACCACTCAACAATAAGCACGAATTCACTTCACATGAAAGCACGGAACTAATTCCTATGAAAGAGCAGCAGACGACAATTGAATGGATTCTCAAGCTTCTAAACAAACTTATTTTTTAAAAATAGATTATTAAAATTATCTGATTGCCTTGCAGTTAAAAGAACTGTATAGTAATTAATAACCATTTCCTTAATTTATTATTTTATTTTATTAATCTTCGCAATCTTCGTAAATTTTACGGAGCTGACGTCATGTATTCGCGAGTGAAACGAGGGCAAGGCTGTTGAGTGATCTAATGGGAACAGCAGCCGAGAATACGTTGCGTTTATAGTTTTTTATTAAATAAATATGCATCTCATCTTATAAATTATTTTGAGATGAAAAATTGTACAGCAAAATTAAGGTTTTGTGCTCTAACTGCAATGATTTGTCGACTGCCGTTAACGATTTTGCTTCAAGCTTGCCGCCACCGCCACCGCGCAACACGCCATCGTTTCCAAGATATTCTTGCGCGCAAACAAAGAGTTCCTTGTACAGGTTCGTATGGTTCTCTTGCTAGTGTACGAGATGGTTACCATAAAGCCATTTGTATTTTTGGTAAATTAGAATTGATTTGTATTTTAACGTAAAGTTTTTAATAAAGTAGATAATTTCATTGTTTATAAGAGCTTCAACTCTTGTCCGTTTTTTATTTTCATAATGTTGTCTATATGTCAAACGATCGGGCACAAATGACCAAAGCAGTTAACACGCCCTTAAAATTCAATCAGTCAACCAATCAGTCGATCAAACAATCAATCAATCAATCAATCAACTAAATATAACTTGTGTGGTTGTTCGTCTTCACATTTAACACTGTCGGTTTCAGTAAAATTTCAAATTTAAAACGACTACTGCATCACAGCTAAAGTTCCTTCTTTGAGTGTTTACAAGATTTTATTAATAATAATGGATAATGTATTAGATAAATATTTACTTATCCAGTCTTTCGTTGTAGGAGGGTTGTAAAATTTAGAGCCTTCTTTAAACTGAAAAAAAATTCTTTTGATGAAGCTATTCCTTGGGTTTTATGAGAGCGACGCTTAATAAGAAAGTTTTAATCACCCGCTTTTGAAATGAAGATTGGAGAGGCGGATGTCATTAGAATTGAAACCCCCCTCCCTTCACTTGCACAAACTTGATAATTAAAAGCAAATGCTTTGGAAGCCCCGTGATTGAATGCAAAGCCGTCGTCTAACACGTGCGATGTCACTTGTTACTCATCTTTCCCCAATTGTTAAGTTTGCTGCGCTCGAGTGAAATTAGCAGCCGTCGTCGTCCGTGTCATAAACGACTTGGCAAAGAGATTGCAGAGTAATTACGAGTGACGTCATCATTTCCTTTTTATTTTTACCTTGGAAGGCTCATTTAAAGTTTTCTAAGAATAGTTCTAATGGATTTATCTATTCGCAACCCGATGTAATCCGAGCAAATCTCTTTGGTTATAATTTCCATTACCGTGCTCTGATTTCCCCCCGTTAAATGGATGGGAAACGCGAAGAGAGGGTAAAGTGGAGTGTCTGTCTGTCTGACTGTGGCGGTTGTTTGTGTTGCTGCTGCCAGTCAATTGTGGCGATGCACGTGGGCTCATTTGCATGTTAGCATCTCATCAGAGGGGAGCAATTACGGCCGATCTTAATTGCCAGGATGTAGTGATGCTCGTTGATTGGCAATTAAAACGATCCTCAGTAACTATTCTTCCCGAAATAATAATTCCGATCTTTTGGTTTTAATTAGACCAATTTCATGTCATAATGTAGATCGTGGCTGGGAAGCAAATGGGAGGAATGAGTGAAACGACGTCTCGAATAAGGTCAGCTGTTGGCAATTGATCACTTCCGCTTAGATCCTCCTTCCTCCCCACCGACAAAATGAAGGCGGAAAAAATTCCTTTTAATTAAAAGAAGATGGTCACCGAAAAGCTAAAAATGTTCGGGGGGGGAAATTAGCGAGTTTTTAGCGATGTTTTTGTATAACTTAAACGACTTTATTTAAAAGCTTTCCGCTATAAATTTCCGAATATATATATATTTCCCTCTACCTTACATCTTATCTTCTTAAATATGTCATTTTCGAAAAAGCATTTATTCCTAACAATGCCTATGTAACTTGAATTGTATTACATACTCGAGTAATAACATTGTATCCTGCAGTTAGTAACCAAAATAACCGTCGTGTACATCACGCACTGTAGCACGGCCTTCTAGATACTACCAGGCCTGAACATGGAAAAGATAAAACATTATTACGTCAAACTGGTGGTGCTATTACAGAAGTTAGTTCAATGTCACAATCTTAGTGCTTCAACAATACAGTATTGATGTCATGTTCAGGCCTGGTAGTTTCTAGGAGGCCGTGACTGTAGTCGGTATTCTGGAACGGACGGGTTCACTGATATCTGGAGACATTCAAAGCGTCTGGCAGCTACTCAAAGGTGCGTGGTGGAACTGATCTCAAAGGTACTCAGTTGGATTCAGGTCTTAGGAAGTACGGGGAAAGGAAGTACTCAGTTCTTTGTCTTGCTTTTCCACCAATCCCCAGACAATTCTGGCCATAAAACATATCGCATTGTCCTGCTGGAATATCCCATCTGCCGCAGGGAAGACAGCCAACATGATCCGCAACGATGGATGAATAGCCTAATGGGGTGAGAATGGTTGCTCTGCCAACAATGTTCCAGGGTAATTCTTTTAGGATGTTTCCCGCCGAATATAACAACGTCTATCCATTCGATGGAGAAGAAACCGTGACTCATCGGAGAAGCAATCAGATGCTTAATGCAAAACTGTTTCTACCGATGCACCTTTGTCTGCTTCTAAGCCTCATACATAACAGAGTTCGCTGGCAGCCCTCTTGTTCATGCTCAGATCTTCGCAGCCGACATTCACTATTCACATCAGTTCACAGTCACTATGCGTGGTGCTATGCAGTTTCCATGCCATTTATTTGCTGTTTGTTCAATCACGGTACAGTTTAACAGCAGCGATAGTTCACAAACTGCGCAGCTTTGGAAATGCTACTGCCCTTGGCTAGAAAGCCAATGGTCATGGCGTTTTGCAGATCTGGAAAATCGCTCGTTGTCCCGTGTCAACAACGATTGGTATATATGCAAAGTGCAAACATCTCACCTTTAAACCCATCAAGCGAGCTCGCGCCACGTGCTTATGTTTTATTGGCTACAAGATGTTGACGGCAATTTAGCAGGTTGTCATGATAATGTGGCTGTGTATAAATTTCATCGACACACTCCTTAATTTATAAATTTCCTAATATTTGTATTGGCAAGAAATTTCAAGCTAATAAAAATCATTGCCATACACAAGTTCCTTTAATTTCTTTTGAACATCCATTACTTCGTTTGACAAAGCGCTGTGACGCGGGCGACCGATGCTGTTGACTCTGAAAGACCAGTAAATAAGTCGTGGGTGGAAGGAAGGTGACACCGAGCTCTTTTCCAGCATTGTTGTTTTCAACTTGAAGATGGCATCTGAGTTCTAATTGCGAAGCGGTCGGTGACGTATGCAATCATAAAGTGTATTGTGGAAGGAGGGTCAAACGTGGGTTGGGTGGGTGCGATTAAGAAGCTGGTAGCGAAGGAGGCGATTCCATTACAAACGCAGGTAAACAGAACTTGGGACCTCAGCGATGTCTTGCTCGATTAACCACCAATTTCGCAGAAGGACAATGATTAACCTTATTTCTTCGATAACATCGCTGTTGATTACGAGGAGGGTCCGAGTCATAACAGCCGAAGGAGGTCACGTACGTCCTCATAATGAAGGCCTCCCCCTTAAGAGAAGAGCCAACGATGATGAACATAAAGAGCACCCCATAGGAAGCTATTCTTTGATCGATTTCACATTAGTTTTCCAAGTATTATTATTATTATTATTATTATTTAACTTTTGCTCCTCTTTTAAATTGATTATGAGGCAACGTTTACAAGTGTATTTGTGCATGCGTATTATTATATATTTTGAACTGTATTTCAAGGGTCTTTCACTTTTAATTTACTTTTATTATTTTTTTTTAATTTTGCGTACTTAATCGTAAGTTTTAAGTTTTTAAAAATATTCTAATTCAAATTATTAATTGAATTGTCTGTTATGAAATTTCAGTAGATAGGTAAAACAAAAGGTTATACCCTCCCCAAGGAAGATATACGAAGATAAGACATATAGGAAGCCCTTAGTTCCCTAAAAAATAAAGCGCATAAAAATTGGGAGATATGAAAGGGGATAAAAATTGCAGGATTAAGAAGTGGGGAATAAAAATGAATTTTAAAATGTATAGGATAAACGGTGAAATCCATGTTAATGTATCCTCACTTTTTAGACACTTATGCATTTTTACCCTGTATTTACCCCCACTTTTTACCCATTTTTTATTAGAAAATTGACTTTCTCGACCATTGTATTCAGGAATTCGAAAAGAACGATATATTCTTTTCTTTCTCATCATTTCCGATCGAATGGCATATGGCAAAAATGTTGATAGTTTCTAAAGATCACGTGACCGTTACCTATAATCTGACCAAACCCCATAAATCTGTCCTCACTGGTACAATCTGGCCCAAACTTCACGTGGCCAATTTATTATGATTGAGACTATATGCTACAATGCTACAATGTAATATGCTACGAGGGGAGATCAAAAAGTAAGTTGCACTAACTCGCCGCAGGAGCGCGCTGTGTGTCGCAATCTTGGGCAAAGCGGAGAAAGGGACATTAACTGCGCAGACGTCGGATAGGACGGTTGCTGTGGTTTCCCGTCGTGTTTTGTGTGATTAGCGGGCTAAAAGCAATGGCGCGTCAACTGGATGTCCACTCCAAACTTGAGGTGCGAGCAGCAATCCGATTTCTATGGTCCAAACGGGTGAATTGCACGGACATTCATCGTGAAATCACTGCTGTATATGGTAATTGAGCACCGGTGTGATTTTGTTGCACGATAACGCAACACCTCATAAGGCCCGCCAAACGTGCGAACTGCTGCAGCGATTCAAGTGGGAGGTTTGGCAACTTCCTCCATACAGTCCCGACTTAGCGCCATGCGACTTTCATCTTTTCGGTAAGCTCAAAACGGAACTCGGTGGACAACGATTTCGAAACGATGAGGAGGTGAAAGCGGCTGTCAACTTGTGGTTACAAAACACTGGAGGAGATTTCTATGCATCCGGAATCGAAAAGTTGGTTGAGCGTTCGGATAAATGTTTAGGTTCTCTTGGGGACTATGTGGAAAAGTGAACATACATTGTATGCTGCTATAGCCGTGTTGCTTTTGTATAGGTGGTGTAATAAATGGCCATACCGTGGAAGTGCAACTTACTTTTTGATCTCCCCTCATACAATGATAAGAGACTATGGACCCCTGGCAGTTTTAAATAATTATCTATAGCGTCACGCTGTTGTCGCTAGAGGGCGTGACTGGTATAAAAAAGAAAAGCTTGCAACAGTTGTTGGCTTGTGAAGATATGGGTAGACAATACGTTTTGACAGACTTTGACCGTGGGATGATTGTAGGAGGTCGGAGTCATAGAGTCAGTCTTAGCGAAACCGCCGCATTCGTGAAACATTCAAGAGTATTGTTGTAAAAGTGTTTAAAAACTGAACTGTCAGTCAAAAAACTGGCTCTCAACGTGCAGCTTGTGGTCGTCATCGATTAGTGAATGCTCGGGCAGAACAGAGTGTACAAAATTCTAAAAAAAAACAACAGAAGGCTAACAGTGCAGCATATTACAGCACACTGTAATCAAGAATCCTCTCAAATGATCTCTGAATCGCACAACAGATCTAAATAGCGTTGATGATTTAGCCCAATGGAGATATTACTTTCAACAAGATAATGCGTGTGAAGTAGTTTACTTCGCTTCGGTGGCTCCCGCAATCTCCAGATCTCGATCCCATTGAGCATTTGTGGGATGGAGTTGAAAAAGCCATCAGACAGCTGGATCCACAACCATCAAATCTTACACAACTGGAAAGTGCTATTCATTTAGCATAGTCTCATATGCCACAAACCAGTTATCAACATCTCGTGGAGTCCATGCCAAAAAAATCGAAACAGTATTAAAGGCAAAAGATGGCACAGCGAAGTACTGAGGAGGTGGTTCTTAATAAATTGGCCATTCGGTATACATTGGGTGCTGCAATTAATTCTCGCTGTTGACTAATAGAGGTCAGTAGTTGTGTTATTTTAACATGGCTGAAAGTGACCGTTGGTGTAGGCCAGTACTGTCAATACGCTTTAATAATCGGTGCCAAGAACAGTTTTTTATTGCATTCAAGGTTTAGATGATTCAAAAACAATGATTTTGACGTGAAAGACAAAGAGCGCCGATAAAGTTTAAAGATGAAAAATTGGAGGCATTACTGGAAGAATATTCATATTAGATGTTCAAATTAATTGTCGGAAACATTAAATGCCGATGAGTCAACCGTTAACAAACTTTTGGGAATGATCCACAGTAGAAGAGGGCTCGGGTGTTTACAAATTTAAGTGTGCGTCGTGTGACCGTTTTTTATTTGGGAAGCTCACAGAGAGGAGTAAAACACCGAATGAAAGAACACATATCCTATATAAAAAATGCAAAGCTAGGGGTTTCTTCTTTTGCAGACCATATAATTAATGATAAACATGACTTTTCTACTGGCTTGTTCAAGGTCATACATAAATGTAGAGACAGAAAATTGTTATATTTCTTAGAATCAATTGAAATTGTAAAAAATAAAATAACCGATAATATCCTTAATAGTGACGATGGCCCTATGCCAGTGGCAGAATGGTTGCCTTTAGCTAAATTTTGTACTAAGTAAGTAGTTTGGTGGGATTGAGTTCGTTTGAACTTTGTTTTCGTTCTGGGTTTAATTTGTGTCTCTTTTAAGCAAAGTGTTTCTTGGTCCAGAATTTTGAGTGTCTCTTATAAGCGGAGCCCCTTGTGAGGCTCTTTTAAACGGAGTGGTTTTTTAGTTTAGGTGGGGAGGGGGGGTGTTTTCTTGTTTTTTATTGCTCTTGCTATGAAGGATGTTCTGGTTGGTTGTGATATTTTATTTGCTTACTATGGTTTGAAATATTTTGTAATTCGTTGTTGGTTTTACTTTTGTATTATGTTTTATATTGTATTTTATTTGATTGGTTCCTGTATCTTATATATTCGTCGTCTCTCTTGTTGATAATCTCGTTATTTTTTTTTTTTTTTTGGTATAATATGGAAGACCGCTTGGGTTGGTTAGGCTTCTTGACTACCTCAGTGTATTTCATTTGGAGTTTATTCTGGTTAGATGAGCTTTGTGAAAGCGCTGCTTTCGTCCCATCCTAACAAATGTACACTTCACTGTTCGATTGTCGATTGTCGTTTGATAATCACTCACTGATGAAGGAAATTTGGTTTCTGAAATGTACATCTGAGTCAATAAAAATTATCATGTGGATTAGTGTTTTCAGTGTTCCTTTAATTAGTATATACTCTATGAGGTTGAGATCTGGGTTGTCAGGAGGCGAGGGTAAATGACGGAATTCATCTTCGTGTTTAGTTAACCTACTGCTGAACTAGCTGTGCGCGATGAAATGCACTAATACCGTCCAGGATAAAAATGCAGCATTGAAGGTCGGCATCAGTGTTCATGTAGTCCGTTAAACGCACGCGACCTTCCATGAACACCAGGGGCCAGTTTCTTACCATCAAAAGAAGCTCCATACCTAAACCTTGAGTTTCTCGGTAAGACATGGTGGATCCTTCCGGTCTTTACGTGTCCAAACACGTGCCAAACACCACTGTAGACGATCTTTCCTGTTCATGGGTTTTCGAATATGGTTGGGACTGCCGATTTTGATCCACTTCGATTTCCGGCACATAGTTCTGCCAGTTTTGGATCGGAACAGCCTAGGTTAAAATCATTTATCACTTGTTTCACATTGTGTGTTCCGTCGTTTTGAATGAGGGCGGTCTCGCTGTGATTAATTGTCTCTAAGCCATTAATTAGAAAAAGATCATTTTTCCAAAGATTAGAAATTCTCATGATATCGCACCTTTCAATCGGATGCTTCGTTGTTTAAATCATGGTTCCAGTTAGACGAACACACAAACAATGTTCCTTTTTGAAATCAGCTAGAGCCTTCTTTTTCTCTACTGCTTCTGAAATAAGTACACGCTTGAATCACTTGACCTATTTTGCATAAAAACGGATTAAAAAGAAATTTCCATATGTTATACACATGTTTCTTTCCACTGCTAGTGAGTGAGTGTATCTGCTCACCAAAAGTCATGGCACACCCCTCCAATCAGGTTCCCTGTCCGTAATGAGAGGATCCCGCTGCTTCCATTCTCGGAATGCAGGTGCACAGGACTCCTTGATATCACACAATCATTGTAAGCAAAACTAGCTGCAGAAATGGCAGCACGCCCAGAGCTATCCGCATTTGAACGGGGGATGATTGACTAGTTGGTGCCAGACGGATGGATGCCTCAATATCAGATGTAGCCCTACAATTTTCCCGCACAACCGTTGCAAGGGTCTATCGAGAATCCACCCAACGAGGGGTTACAACCCATGTCGGACAGCGGACGGGTCGCTCACGCCTCATTGATGCCAGAGGTGTTCGCCGGGTCATCCGGCTTGCAACTGCTGACCGAAGGGTGACAGCAGGCCAAATCACCATGCGGTACAACCAGGGACGTCCGACAACTGTGTCCGTGACGACAATTCGGCGAACCTTGGCAACTGCAGGCTTTGGGAGCAGGAGGCCACGACGGGTGCCACTCTTGACAGCTGCACATCGTCGACAACGCCTAGCCTGGGCCAACCAACATCGACATTGGACCGCTTAGGATTGGCGAAGGGTTGCCTGGTCACGATTTCAGCTGTATGAGGCCTATGAAGCCATGGGCCCCACTTGTCAGGTGTTTTCTCGTGGCATGCAATGGTTCCATTAGTGCATCTGACATCCACTCTGCGTGCTATGTCGATCTGCTTGGGGACCACCTGCACCCTTTCGTGAACTGTTTTTACCCCGCGGGCGACGGCATCTTCCAGCAAGGTAATGCGCCTCCATACTCGGCCCTTGTGGTTGAGGAACATGCTATCGACTTCACGACAATGATTTGGCCTCCACGTTCCCCAGATTGCAATCCCATTAAACATTTGTGGGACGTCATCGAACGATCTGTCAAGTGGTCACCAACACAACTGGTAAATGCCTCATCGTTACAGAGTGTAGTGGAGGCGGCATGCAGTGCCTGTGGATGTGTTCCGGGGACTGGTAGACTCTCTTCCACGACGGGTCGCCGCCGTTATCTGAGCCAGAGGGGTCCCATTACGTTATTAGGCAGGCGTGCCAAGACTTTTGGTGAGTGAGTGTACAGTGCATCAGGCACCCGTGCCAGGCTTTTTTCTCGGAAGTTCGACTCCCTAGAGCTTTGGAGAAAAATTTATATGACGCAAGACTATGTGAAGAATTTAATGGTGGCTGTCCTATTTTTCGGAAATGGCTGGAACAGAGCGCACCCGGGATTAACCCAAAAACCTTAAATGGGAACATAAACGATTTTTGTAGGAAACTTTTTTTTCGAATCGGTTTCATTCAGGAAATAAACAATTAAAGGACTTTCAAGGTCACATGCTTGCTCTGTTGACGTTTCTCTAAAATATTTTCATATCATTTATTTATCTTTGTTGAACTGTTAAGTAATTCTGCGCATTGTTCGTTGCTATCATGATAGGTTACCGCTGAAAATGCCTTTTTCCAACGAGAAACGTTTGATATGTTGATGGTGTTAGGAGAATGTCAGCTAAATTATCGTGTTGTGGAGAGGTTGTTCGCTGCACGATATCTTAATCGTACACATCACTCCAGAAGGGTTTTTCAGCGGCTTGCGGTTTTTGTGAGGCACAATGGTCAAGTTAAGCCAACCATGACACAGATGCTGTGATCAGAAGACGGGTGCAAGGTGAGAGAGCTGCTGGTGTTCTGGACGCCGTTCGACACGATCCGACCGTCTCCGCGAGACGACTCTCATGAGTGTGTTACGGACACACAACAGCAGTGCCTTCCACCCCTTCCACATTAATCTCCATTAGGAGCTTGGAAGGTGTGACTACAGAGGAGACTAGATTTTTCTCCATGGTTTAAAAACCAGCCAAAAAAATCCATTTACAGGTGTTGTGGACGAGCGAAGCCATGTTGGAAAGCAACGGGAGAAGAACATCCATAATGCACATTACTGGAACCAGAAAGAGACTGACTGGCTTCGTGAGGTAGACAACTAACATATGTGGGGTGTGAATACATGGTGTAGCGTTATCGGAGACCCCATTATCGGCCCATATTTCTTCCAGAGTAACCTAAACACTGTATGTCGACTTTTTGGAAAACGTGCTGCCTGTGAACTCATTGAAAATTTGCCCTTAGCAACGAGAGTAGGCATGTGGTTTCAACAGGATGTTGTCGATCGCATCTTCCCCTTTACGTTGGATTGGTGCTGGACCTATATGACCCCTCCCCCCTCTTGGTTTCCAGACCTCACTTCCCTCAATTTTTTCCTGCGGTTACGGCTATAAGGAATTGTGTACAAAGAACAGCCGAAAACGAAGGAGGATATGCAGGACCGAATAAGGAGAAGGTGCACTAGGCCGGAAGAGGTCTTCTCGACCTGTAATGACTTGATGAGGAGACTGCGCAAATGCCAGCAGCAAAATGGACGGCAGTTTGAACTTTTAATGTGATATACAGTATCTGTATTTATCTTGAACATGTTTTTATTGTTTATTTTGTAAAAAAAAAAAAAACGTTTCCTACGAAAGTTATTTCTTTTTCCAAGATCTACCAACGACACCCTATTCGACCTATTTAAAATTTTTGGGCGGACCCCGGGTGCGCCCATTTACAGCCATTTCCAGAAAATGGGATATTCACAATTAAATCCTTCAGATTATATTGAATGGAGATAACGTCGAACTTCCGAGAAAAAAAAACTGGCAGTTTTTTCTGATACACTGTGTATAATGATCCTTTTTCCGAGTGGTGATAACCTTGTTAGTTTTATAAATTTCTTAATTTAATTATTAACAAGGCTCAAGGGCAAACTTTTTTGTTTGCTGGGATTGATCTGCGCACGTCTTGAATTTCGCACGGCCATTCTTATGTGGCATGTTAGGAGAGCCAGTCGCAGGAACAATTTATATATTTTGGCTCCTATAGGACAAACTGAGGAAACATTATTGTAATGCACATATTATAAGATGCATTGTCTGTACTCATTAATTTCAATCGAATTATTAACAATAATCTTAAGATTTGGAATGTTAATATTTCAACAAAATATAAAAATTTCAATTTTTGCCCATTTTATTGATAAGGCTGCTGAATTTCAGTCAACGTAATCCGAATGTGCAGCGAAGCGCACGGGCTTTGCTAGTTTGAATATAAATAGAGCTTTATATCTTTGCATTCTGTAATTAAATAAATTGTTCGTACAATTGTAACTGCAGTTGGAGTTGAATGAAATCTATTTTTCTTCTTTCTATTATACCTCGTATTGATTGGGCTTCATTTTAATTTCGTTCATCGCCGATCGCTCTTTGGATTCCTTTTCCTTCCGTGCCAATGGCGGCGGCTGCGTTTGCTCTTTGCACTTAATTGTTGGAAGTAGGTCCAGTGCATATTTCATTTGGCGTGTGACTGTTCTCTCTCCTTCTCTTTTTCGACATCTCCTTTCACATTTCATGAAATTGACGTGTGACTTTTTGAAATGTGTGGCCTTTTGTAGTTGACACTCCGTTATTTAATTTGCAGCGAGTGAGTGTGCGTTCGCTTGGTGATCGAGATTAAAATTGCGCTGTTAATGCGATTACAGAACTGCACGGACGGTCCCCGCGGCATCTGTAGATCTATATATCGCTGCTCTTTTGCCAATTGATAGGATATTCACTTGACATCGTTGTTATTGTACAGGCTGACCCAATACCTATCTATCAAGATAAAACAGCTTGTATTAACAAGGGAACAACACGAATATGTACCCCACAGATTCACAGCAAATTGAAACAAGTTACTCATCTAAGGCTACTATTGATGCTTGCAAAATAAGAAAATGCTAAATTTTGTTTCTTTCAAAAAAACCGAGGAACCGAAAAAATTTGAGCACATATAGCCATACAACAACTCCATTGTTAAAGCGATGTGTATCTGTATTAATGCGCTCTCAACTTCTTTCTTCCACTACTCATAATACGCGCGAATCCACTTCACTTGAAAGCAACACTATGTAACTACGTGTACGCTCTTGTGAATGTAAATATTTGAAAATTGTGTGATATGTTCGTGACATCATATTTTTGTAGCATTTCGCAAGTTTGAAATCAAAATTGGACCAAAATGCTCGTCTCACGCGTTCCGGACTTTCGGACTTCCTGAGAAATGATACGAAAAACAGTTTAAACAAAATGCTTTAACTGCGTTCTCGAAAGTTACGATATCCTTAGAAAAATAATCCCCAGTCGTTGTCTCAAAAGACTCAAAGACAATCATGGTCCAAATATGGAGAGACAGGAGATCCACTGTGCAATTTAGGGTGTCCCCGTTCCATATCTAGCAGATCCATGTGTCGGGAACTGAAGCCAATCCAAATCGGAAGTTCGTGCCTATATGAAAAGCCCTGATTTTTGCAAAGAACAGGAAAGTTGCGACTGAACACGAATTTTAAAGGGACTAATGAATCAACATACACGTTGGCAAGAATTTGGCGGGAGTTCCATGAAGCAATGGATCTAGCATACCTTATCAAGACAATTCAAGCTTCTGGTAAGGAACTGTTCCCCATATATTCATGGAAAATCGGACTACCTGAATATTGTTGTCAACAAAATCAGTTCTGCAATTCTGCAATTTATCCTGCATGGATGGCTTCGTGAGCGGCAGTGCTATTATTAATCGAGCTTGGTTGGTTCAGCAGTGGTTTAGCGAGCACGAAGATCACTTTCGTCATTTATCATGGCTGCACCAGAGCGTAGATCTTTGGGACATGTTGGAACGGCATAGCTGATAGCAAGCTTCTCTTCCAACAAATCTGCTAAGAGATTGTCTGGTGAACGCCTAGTCTTCCGTTGAATTACAAATGTTTTAATATTTTACTGACTACATATATGTTGTAATCCCATCAAAAAGGACTTTAATAAACTGTTAAAGGTGTTTCTAATTCATTGATCAATGTGTGTATCATTTGCGAAAGACTGTGGATCATTTTTTCAAAGTTTGAATACCCTGGTACCATTTTTACGTACCTTTTGAGAATACAGTCAGCTGTTTCGTTTTCAGTCATGGTCCCAGCAAACGAGCACCAACAATGAATCCGTTTATGATATAAATTTTTAACGTAGAATACGTCATACGTTTCGAAATTGAAATGCTATGCTTAAACGTGAAAGTCAGGAAAAACGTTCATCACGAAAAAATTTAATAACATGAAATTATTAATGATAGATACGAGAATGATATTGCATTCACTAGAGCATTATACAAAGCATGTTTTAGACACTGAATGACACTGTACTGATGTCATCGGACATTAATTTTGAATCACGAAAATGAGCGCAGTGGACATTAACTTAGTCTTTCTCCGACTTCTGTAGTGCGAGCATGACGTGTTAGGCGGAGGTCGTGGCCTGATGGGCTTTCACTGAACACAACTTCTGTGAAGTAGCTACATCAGGCACGGCTAGTCATTCGATGGGCGACCATCAGTGATAGACAATCTTCACCCCCCTCCCCCCAGCTGCTGCGATCATCATACTGCAATCGTGAATCCAAGTCCATTCAGGGACCCATCTCGTCGGCCTCTGGCCATACAGGCCCTGGATGGACGTATTTGATCCTAATTCATAAATTAAAAAAAAAATTGTCTTTTTGCGCTTCATACGAGGGCCACTTAAAAAAGTCAGGAAAATTATATTTTGCAGGCAAATGTGTTGTTATACAAACATTTCATAATATACATATGAAAATACAAAATGTACTTTACCAATAACGTATGTTACATGGGTTACTCAGGAAGTATTGTAGATACGGGAGAGGAGTAGAATTTTTTAAAAAAGTCACAGTTGGAAAACGGTAAGCACGATCTTTAACAGCTTCTACGAGTTGTACATGACATTCCCTCAGGTTTTGATCGCGAAGCACTGGTATTTTTACGTACGCACAATGAAAAACGTTTTTCTCTCTATATCGTTGGCTCTAATCGACTCGCAACCATATTTGAATAAAGTTGAAAACCAACTGACTTTCGCGCATCCCTTCCTCTTCCGTCCTTGAACATCAATAACAACAGTCATCAAAGGGAAATAATCCACACTTGAATTTTACTCTAAGTTTTACCGTTTCAATATTAATTTATTTTTAATAATTTAATATTACATTTAGAGTTAACATTATTAAGATTATTAAATTTAAATAATTATAATTAAAAAAGCTATTAAAACAACACATTAGCATGAAATATAATATTAAGTATTAAACTCGTGTAGATTATTTCCTTTGGTTGACTGTACCATACGGCTTAATGTCATTGTTGCATATCGTAAACTGTGGATCGCAGTCTGGGACTCCGATGATAAAAGTTTTATGAGAGTCACTTATAAAGTTATGGTAACTTTTTTTCCCAGACTGCGATCCACAGTTTTCGATATGCAGCAATGACATTAAAACGCATGGTATTTATTGCTGCCGCTAGATGATGTAGATGTTCAAGGACGGAAGACTAAGGGATGCGCGAAAGTCAGTTAGTAGCTACGATAGCTTAAAAATAAAACCATTCAAGACTTGTCTTAGATATCGGTCTTCGAAATTTCATAAAAATTACAGAATGTCGAAATATATACATAATAAACACAAGAAGAATTATAGAAAATATCAACAGAAAAACAGATCGAGAGATGGGGAATCTAAGAAGACCCGTATGTCCGATGCTGAACGTCAACGGGCTCGGCGGTAGCACCTCAAAGTAGATGCGTGGCGCCGCGAAGGTAAAAAAGTGCCCGATATGAATGCGCCAAGTATTTCAAGCTTTCAGTTCCACGCAGACAGCACATTGATGACATAAACGCTTCTCTATCGATTGATAGTACTCAACCCATGGAGGCCGATAATGAGCCACACTTATCAACATTAAAGCAGTGGACCAAATATGATATACAAATGCTAGAATGTGGGACATTGCTTTGAGAACGCTTTTTAATTAATTCATTTAAGGTTTTGCGAAAAATAATGTCTTTTGTTAATTAATTTCTAAATATCGAAGAACAAGATATTAGAATTGTAGATAAGTGTTTTAATTTAAGATATTTATGATATGTTGCAACTGTGTTTGTTGTAAGGAATAGTTGATGTGTGAAATTAAATTCCTTAAACTGTATTCTATGTTTAGCCACAGCCTCGTGTTTTTTTATTACGATTATGCGATTAAGAACAGATGCATAAGAGATTTTGTTAAATTTCATGTAAATATTTAATTTTTCCCTTTTATATTAAATGGTGCTTGCAATGATTTTCTCAAGCTTGCTATTTATAATATTTTTTAAATACCAGCTCTTTAGTTATTTGTGAAAACTTTCTTGATTACAGTCTACCAAAGTATCCCCCTGAAGAAAAACTTCACCGAACAATTCCTCTTCTCCCCTCCTCCTTTAAGCATTATTTATTCAATAAAAACATTAGTCACGGACGAAGTATTATTTTTCATAGAAAAAAAAAATTTTGGCGTAGAAGGGAATCATATTGACCCCCGGGTGAGGGGGAGGGCGAGAGAGCAAAACAACTATTTCGAATGGACTCCATTTCTAAGCTGCTGCTGCTGGTGCTCGTGTTCGGATTTTCATGGTGACGTCCAATTCGAAGACATTTTTAGTGAGGGCTTGGATATTGAAATAGAGGCGGCTCTGCTTTGCTGACTCCGTCTCTGTCTCTCCTCGAGGGAGCTGTTACCACCCCCGGTCGGTCGGTTGGTCGGAGGAGGAGGAGGAGGAGGCAGGTCAGGCGAATGATGGCGCTTCCAACAGATGAAAAATAAAAATAAAGATGAAATGCGAAAACGCTCCAGCTTCCCCCCCCCCTTTTTCTCCATTTTGCAATATTCCTTGTTCACCTTCTGATATGTCCTTCTTCATCTGTATCCTGAAAAATGTAAAATTGAAATATAAGGAAATTTCAGATGTCACAAAGCTGGTGTTAGAGTACGCCGAATAAAATATTAAAATTAACAGTAATTAATCTTTGTTAATTCAACTTTGCTTTTGAGCAAATTTTAAGAATATATTAAATGGGATTCATAAATTTCGATTTTGTACCGGATTTGTTGTTGCTGTAAACTATTTTTCATTAATGATCTCTTTAAAAACGGAAAAATAAAGATTTTTGTGATTTAATTTTTTATTCAGAAAGTAACAACTCGTCCAAAAATACGGACTTTCACTTTACCGTAGGACAAACAGAAGGAAGAAATGATAATTTTGCTGAATCTGCTTCTACTGAAGTACTTCGACTGAAACGCTTTTTATTTTTGTTATGATTTCGAGGTTTTACCCTTGATTGGGCGTCACTAATCAATTGGATGGCCACTCAAATTATACTTTGTTTGGATTTGTTGTTACTGCTAGCTCACGACTCGATCGCGAAAAACGATTTAAAAACGGACGGGAAAATAAAGAACTTGTACACACCCTGGCCAGTGAATTTGATGTAAGTGTGGAACATGTGTAAATGTTTTAATCCGTTTTTAAGCAAAATAGTTTGACTTCATGTAATTCAAACTTCTACTTATTTAAGGGGGGGTGGAGTGATTCTGATCACAGAATTTGATCAACATGGGGAAAAAGAAAGAGCTAACTAACTTTGAAAAGAAGCTCGTAGTTGATGCTCGTCTAGCTGGAGCCATAATTATAACAACGAACTAGCTGACTGGATTTTCGAAAGATGTGATATCGCACCTTTCAACCGTTGTAACAAATGATCTAGTCTTTGTCTAAAAGGGGTAAATGTGGGTCAAATACAATCGATCATGAACTCCCCCCCCCCTATGTACGGAGAAACAATTGACATGAATTTAACCAATGCTGTTCCTGACCTATGTCTGGCAAAACCATGGGCCGGGATGATAACTTGGTTTCTGCAAATAACAGGAAAGTTTGTCTACAGTGGTGTCTGGAACATCGGGACTTGATACCTGAAGATCCCAAGACGGTTATGTGGTCTAGCGAATCACGATACACGTTCTCTTATACTTAAGATAAGCTGAGAGTTTGGCGGGACTCCATGAAACAATGGATCCAGCATACATCATCAAGACTCATGCTGTGATCTTCATCTGTTCGTATGGAACCGGTGCCCCTGATATTCATGAAAGATTCACTGCATTCCACGACTACATGAAAATTGTTGCCGACCAAGCCCATCCTGCTGCTTTTTTTCATCTGCATGTGACGGCTTCTTCATGGACGATAATGTTGCTGTTTATCGTGCACGGTTAATGCAAGTGCACTGTGCGCCGCACATCATTTATCCTGGCTGTCCCAGAACCCAGGGTTCAGATAATAGTGATTTTTCCATTGAAAAATGGAAGAAAAAACTCTGCGAACTGGATTCGAACCCGAAACCTCGACTGTCATGGTCGACGCCTCTACCAATTGGGCTATCGCAGACACCCGGACAGCCATGTTATCATAAGGTGTCTTAAAGACAACCAAGTTGTCAAGGTTGAAAGCCCAATGGGAGGCGGGTACACGGCTCACAGATCGAGAATTTCTCCTATCCAACCATCAGAAAGTTTGATGAACTCACAGATAAATAATAATAATTATATACTGGAGATGAACCTCCAAACATCATGAACGTAGCCCAATTGGTAGAAGCGTTCCTGGTTCGAATCCAGGTCGCAGAATTTTTTCTTCCATTTTTCAATGGAAAAATCATTACCTGATGTTTGGAGGTTCATCTCCAGTATATAATTATTAAGTACCGAAAGGTGCTTTATGCTATCAGTGTGGGGAAACGTGTCTGTCTGTCTGTCCGTAATTCTAACTCCTCCGAGGCTATGAAAGATTTTCAAAATCTGTTTTCGTCAGTCGATGAATATGGTTCATGGTACGAACCAGTCACATATATTATCCAAATCGGTTCAATAGCACGAGCACAAATGGTACCTTCACGACCCCACCAGCAATTTTCAATGGAGAGATATATTAAGTAATATATCAAACAAATCGTAATGACGAGATAGAAGCGGATATAAATTACTAATTTCGTCAATTGATAAATATGGTTCCGGGAATGAACCATTTTGAAAATGGTTGTAATCGAGACAATGGCACGTGTTCTAATGGTACCCTTATGACACCCTCAAAAATTTTCAATGATAAGATATGGCATGTAGTATATCAAACAAATTGGGATGATGTATCATGAATCAATATAACGTAAAATTATTGATAGTCGAAATTGGTTCCAAGGCATCTGGTTTAGTGGAACCCTTATGGTTCATTGGAACTTTCAATGCTAAAATATGGCATGTAATATATCAAACAACTTAGAATGATGTGTCATGAATGAATATAATGTAAAATTAATGATAGTCGAAATTGGTTTAATGGTATCATTATGGTCCATTAGAAACTTACAATGTTAACATAGGGCGGTTAAAAATATGGTTCCGCGAGTGGTTTAGTTAACCTTTCAGTACTTGGTTATGTCATTCCTTAATGGTTTATTATTGTTTGATGAAAAATAGTAAAGAAAATTCCACGGCCTGGACTCGAACCAGGGACCTTTGGGTTACCGTCCCGATCCTCTAATCACTAAGCCACCGTGGACATGGAAGCTATCGCTATCAAACATGTCCTATGTGCATAGGTTAAAGCGCGGCTCTTTGTTCGCAAGCCAGGACTATCTTTACTATTAAATGGCGAATAAAATTCGAGTCCAGGCCGTGGAATTTTCTTTACTATTTTCACTATTTATTCATCAGTATCAGAGGTAATGGCGTAAAAAATCCTCCAAAGACCATTTTCCAATTATTATTATTATTATTATTATTATTATTATTATTATTATTTACCTCATAGATTATGTTTGGAACATGATGGAATGGTGGCATATCCGACAGCAAGATCCTCTTCAAAGAAATTTGGTAAGAGAATATCTAGTGAACGCCTAAGTCTTCCGTTGACTTACAAGTGCTTCAACACCTTAATGACTTTATGCCAAATCGCATAAATGCTGTAATTCTGGGCAAAAGGGGGAGGGGGTTTCCAATAAAATATTAAATACATATAGACGTTTCTAATTCATCAGCTAGTGGGTAGGCCTATTATCGATAACTAAATGCTCTAAACCTATTATTATCAATAGCTGAGTGCTCTCAAAAATGTAGATGTGAATAGGTAATTGCTGTATTGAAAAATTGTGTCGCTTGGACAAGGTTTAGCTGTTGGGCTAAAGGATTGGGCCTCAAATTAGGCATCAAGCTTTTTAAAACGCCGTCTCATAATTTGGTTAACCTGTTTCAAAATTGAAAACAATAATTGAGACTACCTCTAAACACGCCTAGCATCTATAAGCATATATACATGTTATAAAATGCAACGTCTTTCTCTGTCTGTCCGTTAGTGCACTTATAAGTCGAGAATCACTGATCCGATTTACATGCTTTTTTGTGTTTATGGATATGTTCTCTGGCCAAGTTTTAGGATATAATTTTGTTATGCTAGGTAGCATAAGGAATAAGCAGTAACGATTTTGGTGCAGGCCCTTACTATAAAAATTGGCGTACTATTTATGTTATTACGAAACATAACTCTCCAAAAGTTGTGCAGTGGCACTCGCCTACAAGTAAATAGTTTGAGGGATTATGTTATTGAGGCAACTATTATGAGTAGCACCGGTACTGGCGAAGTCTTAATACCCAGAATACCCATGATTCCAATGGATTTACCTTTCCAATTTAAGGGTCCCCAATTTCCGATCAGGGTTTCCTTTGCTATGCCTATAAATAAATCACAAGGCCAATTTTTGAAATTTGCTGGAGTAGACTTCCAACAGCCATGCTTTTAATACGGACAACCATATATCGCATGTTTCCGTGTCGGTTGCAATAACCGTTTGTACGTACTAGCGCCTAATAAAAAAAAACGAGAAATGTTGTGTACAAAAGGCCTGTGATAAATTATATTTCTGTAGAAAAAGAAAAAAAAAAAAACAAATAATTTCATGCAACATATTAAAAATGTAAAAAATAAAAATACATGTATATAAAAACTTAAAACTATTTATATCTTACTTAGTTAGCACTAAACAAAATATAGCTTAATATAAAAAACTAAGCAATAATTATGTAGTCCACGCGAGTGAAACCGCGGACGCAGCTAGTAAATTTTAAATTGAAAATATTTTTTAAAAATATTTTAGATGATTTTGTTCAAAAAATTTAAGTCGTTAAAATCTCTTTAAAATTATTTTCAAAATGGATAAATAATTATTAAAAAAATATTGGCATGTGAACTTGAGTACCCAAACTTTTACCCAAACTTGTATATGTTGATTCATGACCAGTGAAACTATTGATGTATGAATTTCACAATAAATGCATATGAGAAGTATAGAATTACACTAAACATTCAGTGAAGTTATGATAAGACACCGCATGAAATGTAATTTTCGGTTTACAATTTTTAATGTATGCACTATGCATGAATCATCTGTCTGAATTACTCGTCTTGAAGTTCAGCTTTGTTTATCGCTATAGCTGATCAACATGTACATGTTTTTTTCTGATATGATAATTGCTTTGAGATTAAGACTTCAGCTTCGAAATGTTGATCTAATTCTGTTCTAATTTCCATTTGAAATAACATGAACAATGAAATATTCTAGAAAGAGAATCGTCAACAGCGCCTTCCCAGTTACCCTATCAGGTAAAAGGAGCCTGTCCTCCGCAGCCTCTCTCGCTTCTCTCGTCAAATTTCCAAACGCGTATTCTAAAAGGGCAACGAAACAGCAGTTTTGATTTATTTTTCAGGAGGTCTGATGAAGACGGATTAATTTCACTTCCGACTGGCTCAGCTCCTTTTGACAAGTGGCGAAAGAGGATGAAAAGCCAAGGGATGGTGAAATATAGATATGTTTAGGACGAGTGACTCCACTCTGTCTATTATGGCGTCAAGAGTAAAGAGTGAAGAACCAGGCGGGGGGGGGGGGTAGACAGAATTGTGTGGGTGTGCGTTAGGTGCCTGTTTTAACATTTGTTGCGATAATTCGACGCTGGCATTCGACCAAGAGCCCACAATAACATTGACGAGCCCTTGCGTTTGTAATTAGCCTCTGAGCGGCATTTTCTATGAATAGTCGGGCTTCGGTTCCCCTGCACTCCACCTTTTATAAATATTTCTCTTTTATGTTAATAAGAAGCCCAAATAATCAATTAATGCTGGCCTGTAATGACGCCAAGAGTAAAATTAAAAAATTAAATATTTATTATTTTCGCTGGATTATTGTGAAATCTAGGAAGAAATTTTTTTTCACTGTTAACATTGAGTCTTCCTCCTATTAGAGTTTGTGGATCTTTAACAGACTAATGAGCAAAGGATACACTGAACAAAATATTTAATATAATTCATATTTATCGTAAATGTAATATAATTTAAATGAATTTCATGTTACATTTTTAAAAAGTAACATGAAAACTCCAAAGTAAAGTTCACGAGCTAATTCTCAAGCATTGGGAAAAATAATCTAATTTTTAAAAATATAAAAGTAAAAAAATTTTAAATTATTATAGTTTTAATTAAACAATAAGTTTTATATAAAATAAAAGAATAATTTTCTAAAACTTTCATTGCATATTCGCGAACCAAAAAGACTCTTCCCTCGCAGCGCTCTTCTCATTTCATATCTGGTAATCAGTTCCATTTTTACAGTAGCAATTACCTCTCATTAATTTGTCATAGTGACGACTATTATTTACTATGCAACCATTTTTCTGCTTGCCTTTTTTTTCTCTTTTAATTCCCATGACATTGTTTTAAATAATTTCTGTGCACTCTTTTAGCTGTAAACACGAACAGTGGGGACCGATAAATTAAATTGCATAAAGAGGAAATCGCTCGTAGAGCTATGAAAGCGCCCGAATATATTTAAAAAGGTAGAATCTAATGGGGGATTAGTGATAAGAAAAAGGTTATTTATCGACTGTTTTGGCTTACTTTAATTCAACTTTACGGCGACATCTATTGGCAGAACCGATCGAACTTTTTTTTTTCCTTTTTTTTTTTCTTTTCGTAAGATTAATTCGATAGATGCTTTGCTTTTTTCCTCAAACATTTTCTGAGATTTAAGTAACAGAAAATAGTAAAAGAATAAAAATTAAAATTAAACCAATACTTTATTAAAACGGAAGAGGCTACGAAGATCTCGATTAAAACTGTGTTCTATTTGACATTTAAATGGAAGCTGAACATCCCATTAGATAACTGCAGATAAACCATAATGATACGGGAAATGGTTGGGAGGGGGCAGGACCAAAATATTTTTTACCTAGATTTGTTGAAAAATTAAGTTCTGATAATAAAAATACGCTGAGGATTATAATGAATCGATTATTAAAAACTTTTCACTGAAATGCGTTGGCATTAGAAATAATTTCCATATCATTCATTTGGACTTCTTCTGTGTTATTTTATTTATTTAAAATTTATTTTTACCTTGACAATTAAAGATGAAATATAAAATTTAACGTGTCGAATACAAATTAAAAATTTTTTTAATCCTTTTCATAAAAAATTATATTAAGTACTTAACAAAATCGATTTGTAAAATCTTATTAATAAAAGTCAGTTTGTGTATGTACAGGGTGTTGCAGAAACTACAGAGCAGTATAACGGGAAGCTACCCGCTCGATTGCAGGGACCGGCTCGACATCAAATGACAATTGGGTAATTTTATTTTGTTAAACTTGTTTGTTTGGCAAAGGGCATGACCAATTGAGCCAAGGAGGGGTGCGCGCTGTACTATGAATGTACACAAAAAGTAAACACACTTATGAATGTCCTCCGCAGCTAAAGGGGACCAACAAACAAACCAAAAATTCAATAGAGGAGAATAGTTAAAAATCGGGTTTCACACTTTTATTATTATTAAAACGCTAACCCGGGTTGCGTCTCGTAGCGGACACAGGGCCAAAGCCACGAGACGCAGCAGACCAGTTTGCTCTACTGCTGAGAAAGTGTCACCTGGGTGTTTTGTGAAGTTTCTTACAACAAATGTTCAAAAACATGACAGTTTTGACGTTCACCCCCCCCCCTCCCCGACTGTGTAAACTGCTGGCTGCTGTAGGCCACCTTCATCTCCCTCCATTCTGCCAATCGACCGAGCTGGCCCATGCAATCGAGCGGGTAGGCTTCCCGTTATACTGCCCTGTGTTATCTGCAACCCCTGTACCTGTGTTTGTCTGTCTATGTTCGCGGTAATCTCTACAACCACGAAACCGACGGCGTTAAACTTTCCCGTGATGCTTTAACATAGACTGAGAAAGGTTTTTAACTATCTTGTAATGGATTTCTGTGTCTTGCCGCCACAAAAACGACGGAAAAGCCAACTGGATAATAGCTTTTAAGTATATATTGATAATGCATTAACATTTTGCATTTTTATTATATTGTTACTGGATATTGTTAGTCAAATTTGTAAAAAGCCTTATTTTTACCTATTCTAAAGTTTACCCTAAACAATATGATCCAATCCGCGCGAAGCCGGGTGCCTATTCTTGTATTACTAATCTAATTTGTAAAACTATCTAAAAGTATTTTTGTGAATGAGAACTTGTCACGTAACATTTTTTTTAGAACTTATGAATATGTTTTAGAAAATTATAGTCAAGTCTCTTTTCAAACGGGAAAATACGTTCCACCGAAACGTATAAAAAATAAAAAAAAATAAAAATAAAAAAAAAAAAAATAATAAAGACTTTCTAACTTTGAAAAAGATTTTGAAAAATTAGGTATATATGCTATAATTTCCTGAAATCGCATAAAAACCTAAACGGAATTAAATATGAATTTCTAACAATTTTCTAAGAATAACTATGAAATTTAAACTATGAGGTCTGGTTTTAAGTACCTTTTTTGATATAAATGAAACACATGGACAATTTTTAACACCTTAGTTTTCATATGAAAGCCTGGACTGTAATCTACATTTCAACATAAATTCCACCTATATTAAGGTATTTATGATATCATACGACCTGCTTCTAAATTGCATCCTCATAGAAATCGGCCGCTTAATTCGCTAACCGCTCCAGCACGAAGTTGCACAAAAAAACAATTGTTTAGCCAGTGCTTTGACTTTCCTCGTGAGGTACCGTGTCGAAGGGGATAAGTTTTTAAGCCAAATTGTCACTGATGACGAAACATGGGCTGCTCACGTTACAAGAAAGTGAAATTCAAGCAAACAATTTCATCCCGAAAAATCATGTGCTGTGCACTGTGTTTTGGGCGATGATGACGAAAGATAAGGCTTTCATATAAAAATGAAGGTATTTTAAAATTGACCTTGGGTTTTTTAATATCAAAATGGTACTTAGAAAACACGCCTCGTAAATATGTTTTTAAACTTTATTCAATTTGTTTTATTGATAAATAACAACTGTATTTTATTATTTTTCATCTCAAATGTTGTCACTATTTGCAAACTGGTCCCTCTCCTTTTGCTAAGCGACCCAAAATTATAATTTTCATTTTCAAAGATATAACCTTCAATGCTGGTATTCGGTACTTTTTCTTTCTCCATTTGGTCAAATGAATAAAATCTTGAAAAAAATTAGCAAAAATTTAGTCTTACGATAATGAAAAGATAAAACAACCTCACATTCAAAATTGGACTTACTGAACATCCACTTTTTACACGTTATAATGCAAAAGTCGGAATCTGCTGCTTATTACTGCGTGTCACATTTAATACAAGATTAAACAAAGTCTAAAAAACCGACTTTAATGAAACTTTCACTATCGCCTAGCTATATCAGTCCATATCTTGAAAACTACTGAACCGAATTTAGTGAAACTTGGACTGTCCCCTAAGTTGAAAGATACTTAATCCAATAAAAAAGAATTATTGTAATTCGATTTCTAGTTTCTCAGAAATACGTGGACAAACATAGATACATGCATACACACATTTATGAAATTTGGCATACTTGTTTGGAAGCCCACGTAGACTAACATATATGAATATTGTGCAATTCCAACAATATTACATACATACGCATCGAATTGATAACCTCCTTTTTTTGAAGTCGGTTAAAAATATCTTGAGAGGAAGGTATCAAAAGGTGGCAACGAAACGAAATTCATTAGACGGGCCGAGGATTCTCATCGGAAGATTGTCACTCCTTACACGTTTACTACTTGCGTGTAATCAGTGCGCTGTTCTTATGCGTATACGTTCACCACTTGTTATGTGTATGCTTCGTGCAATACGGCGAAACCCACGAATTTACATGAAATATGCACCGCATAACTTTAAAACCGCATAAAAAAGATCCGCATAAATATATATCGCAGAGGAATTTTGTAAATATCTTTATACATATTTTTGGAAGCATATTACAAATACATTGTACCAAAACAATATTTAATAACTTTTGAACATAAATCAATCGTTTTGAACATGTTAACAAAGAAACGCTAAATGTTTTATCAGAGCTATTCGTTTGTTGCAGAAACTGCTCACATGAGGCATTGACATCGACGGAATGAAAGATCGCCGATCGTTGTTCAGACGAAATACAGGTAACTTCGGTGAACAACTACCAGATAAAAGACCAATTAAATGCCTGGATGAAAATCTTTTTGGAACAGTGATCGGTGATTTTGTTTCGGTAGGCCATACCGCGCATGTTGCTTTCTCTAAGGTAGACGTCATCTTAAATATATGCACTCAATAGAAAGGGATTTTAAAAGTATATGCTTTTAAAGACGAATAATTTCGAGCGAAGAGCATTTCTGGCCTTGTTTTGCATTGGAGTTTGCTGGCGATAGGTCAAAATCAAAATTTGCGCCGGTGCCTTGTATTATCCGGTGCCTCATTGTTCTATCTATATCAGTGCTTCTTATGGGCACTTTCTGTAGTACACGAATATATGAGATAAAAACTTTTGGAGTTTCTTTGTAACGTGCTGAAAACGATACAGGATTATTTTATTTGTTCAAAAGTTATTAAAATATTGTAATGGTACAATGTTTTTATGAACACTCGTGTATGTTTTTGAACTTGTAGAAAATTGTAAAAATGTCAGAAAAGTTTTAATGTTGTTCGATTCTTTTTGTTTATGCCGGCTAATTTCATCTCATACTCAACCTTCTTTCTCGTTTAGGATTCAACTTTTCAACATTGTGAATACTTAATTTCCACTGGCAATCTAATCCAATCAATTTGTGCAAGAGTATGTCCAACAATTGTTAATGAATAGTTGATGCTCGTGTGTAGGACTTGAAGAGACCGCCAACTGGCTCTTCTTCCTTTCCGTGGTGGACTAACCTTATTTGAGAAGTTGATGATTTTTATTATTAGATTATATAGAGATGGCCTCCTTATTTGCATTGAATTCACTCGACAGAAGCGATCTTGATTAGGAAAGCTCCATTTTATTTTGTTGTTCTGCCAGCATCCGATTAGGTCAGTTGTCAACAGTGAACCCAACATAAGGGCTTAGTTAAGTCGCATTCAGACAAGATAATAAACGTTTCTCGAAAGGACTCGATAATGATCGCCATTAACTTGGAAATAAGAAGGCCTCGAGGGAAGTTCTGCTATTTTAAGTTCATTTTTAGCCGGCCTTTAGCGTCCGCATACTTTAATCGACTCTCTCTCTCTCATATGGATGATGGGGGAAAAAATGTTGCATAACAAAAACAAATCTACCCCCTTGCTTTGTATAATCCAGCCATTAACCCTCATCCCCTGCCATATTGCTCTCATTTGCTGTCTAGTGTTCTATTTTCATGGCGAATGAGGAATAATAGGGCAGCTTACAAATTGTACCCACATTAAAAATTATCATTAGTTTTAATAATTTTTCCTCAAATTGAAAAATGCAACATCCTGTTCGCTCGATTAAAGTGAAATCTTTCCTTTTTACTTTCCTCCTCCTTAAATATTCAGGACTTCGCCTTTTCTCTGGTCAGGAGCCGAATTAATAGTCGGGGTCGTTAACATTATTAAGGCACGGATGAATGCCGTCTGATATCCTCAGAGGAAAAATATCAATAAAAAAATTTACATGAAAATTTTAAGATGACCCCTGTTTTTCTTACATCTGATTTCTTTTTTCTCATGCACCCTTGAATTTTAATGTTTATTAAAGAAACCAACAGAAATGCTTTGTGAAAGGACCATTGCGAATTGGTGTTTTATGTTAATTTTGTGAATAATGAATTGCTGCTCTCCTTTTATTTGCAATGCGAAAGTAAAGCGAGGGTATACGCATGGATTATCCCTTAATATAAATGGGCATTTTGCACACGCGAGCCAATGAATTAAAAACATGTCCTTAATAGTTAATAAGATATTGAAGTTAAAGGAAGACCAGCATTCATCACACATTCATTAGTTATTGCAGACTGGTTGGAAGTGGGCCTTGTTGTCGTTCCGACATATCCCAAACATTCTCTTTAGGTATGGACTCTGGGCGACCAGGGTAAATGACGGAAGTGCTCGCTAGGCCACCGCTGATTCAACCAACAGTGGCATCGTTGTCCCTGAAGGAACCGTCATATGCAGAATAAAAATACAGCATTTCAGGAGGGACTTGGTCGCCAGCAATATTCAGATAGTCCATGGATCAATCATGAATATCAGAAGACCAGTTCGATATATGTAGAAGAAACTCCATATCATAACCCCACAAACTTTCTTCCATCTTCACGTATCCAGTCAGGACCTTCCAGGCAGCAATGTACTTTTCTTTGCAGAAATCAGGAGTTTTCGTATAAGTATGCTACTACTGATTTGGATCCACTTCAATTCCCGGTCCAGGGTTCTGCCAGATATGAGTCGGGAACAGCCTCGGTTAAAATCATTTGTCAGTTACTTTAAACGACGGCGGTGTTGCACATGATTTATCATTTATCTTTGATCTATCATGTCATGTATAAGTGAGGCAATGTAGAGACGTCCTTAACAAATATAAAACAATTGATTTTTATTTCTTGGAATTAATCAAGGATTATTATAATGTCTATTCAATATTTTGGAGCGTAAAGTTTTGATTAGAAAATTTAGGCCGAACAAGATGCTTCTCTATCGTAAATTCCGATGTATCCGCGTTCTTCTGCAATGGTCTTGTGAGGTGGCCATTGGATTCCATAAGTCCACATGAAGCCGGCTCGGTGGCCGAGAGGGTTAATGCGCAAGCCGAGGGCATGGATATTCGTGTTTTTCCTTTTTCTAACATTTCCTCTCGTGAGGTTGGCGTCAGGAAGGGCATCCGGCCGTAAAAAATCATTGCCAAAATCAAAAAATTAACACAGTGAACCCATGTGGAAATGGGAAAAGCTGAAGATAAACAACATAAGTCCAGATGAGTAACGGCTATAAGCTATGCTTGCATTAGACTGTTAAAGAGTAAATGAAGAATACTCTATACACGCCAAACCTCACAGACAATTTTTTATTTACTCTTTAATGAATATTATTCCATTAGGAAAGATAGCCCAAGCTTGAGAATTTGCTCTACTCAGCCCTAAGGACATGTAGATAGCGTAATGCTTCCATGTCCACGGTGGCGCAATTGGTTGGCGCATCAGCACGATGCGCTGAAGGTTCCTGATTCGAATCCAGGCTGTGGAATTTTCTTTCCTATTTTCATCAATAATTAGATTGTTTCCTGAAAAAAGATATAAAAATATGAATTAAGAAAGTTCGAAGAGCACACAATGCCAAAATTATTTATCAGCTTAAACTTAAAGGGAAGTACACGAAGGTGTACGAGAGAACTCTTTGTTTGGCGCGCAAGTATACCTTGGAAGCGATGGCATTGCGCGGCGGCGGTAGCGCTCCGGAAGTGCAAAGTTCAAAACACATGGGAGTAAGAGGGTAAGCACAATCAATGCCAAAGAATTGCAGTTAGAGCAATGTTATTAAGCACAAAGCCTTAATTTGGCTGTATAGTTATTCGTCTCGAAATAATTTATAAATGAGGTAAACATCCATAAATACTATTTTTATTTAAAATTATAAAACACCGCTATACATACTCCCTCACCAATGCAAACTATCACTCGACAGCCTTGCCCTCGTTTCATATGATGCCTGCGCCAGAAAATTTTCGAAGATTACCGAATTAATTAATAAAATGAAATAATAAATTAAGGAAATTTATTAATTACTATAGAGATTATTTACTGTAAGGCAATTAGCTAATTTTAATAATCTATTTTTAAAAACTAAGTTTGTTTAAAACCTTGAAAATCCATTCAGTTGTCGTCTGCTGCTACTTTCATTGCTTTCATGTGAAATGGATTCGTGCTTATTGCTGAGTAGTGGAAGAAAGAAGTTCCGTCAAGCGCATTAATACATACACACCATTTTAACTATGGCTTTAACAATGGAGTTTTTGTATAGCTATGTGTGCTCAACTTTTTTCGTTTTCGCGGTTTATTTTGAAAGAAACAAAATGTCGCAGTTTCTTATTTTGCAAGCATCAATAGTAACTTTAGATAAGTAACTTATTTCAATTTGCTGTGAATCTGTGAGGTACATGTTCGTGCACTTCCCTTGTTAGCCTTATGCTTAGGATGTTCTTTAGACGCTTCGCAGCACGGGACGTGCCAAGCACATGTGAGAGGTTTGCTCACGCGTTGGTTAATTCTTGGGCCCGCTATTGGCCTATCGCCGGGTGGACGAGATTCCTTGACAGCACTAGAAGAATATCTACTAAGGACACACCGAAAATGCTGTCCTCTCGCTGAATGATTCTCCGAACGCCTAGACTTCATTGTAGAACGAATTCCTTGTAGCTCTGCGTACCGTTCTGCTTGTGCCGCCTTCTCTTCTAATTGTCATCGTGAATCAGGCTTCCTTATTTGTCATCGTGCAGCAGGATCCTCTGATTGTATTCATGACGACGGGTCTAAGCTTTCTTTTGCTATAGATCTCAATATATCTTAGTTTTGGCTACTTGTCTTTTTCTGCTTTTCATGCTTAGTGTGCGAGAAATGCTTAAGTAAATAAGCACCTCTGCTCGATCGCTCGCAATGCCTTAATACACAGTTACCCCCTTTTAGACAAAGAGTGTACCAGTTATTCCCTTTTAGGCACAGTTACCTCCTTTTTGTTGAATACTCTGAACATCGCACGTTTCCAGAATCCAGTCAGCTGCTTCGCTGTTTCAATCAACTAGACGAGCAACATCAATGAGTAGTCACTTTTCAAAATGAGTTAGGTCCTTCTTTATCCCCACGTTGATCAAGTTATGTGAATAGATTCACCCAAGATATATAAGTGAAGATGTCTTGTCTCGTCTTTTTTTTCTTGAATTTAGTTGAGATCATATATTAGAGAATTATAACTGGAATTTTTTAATAGAAACTGTTAGTTTGGAAGCTGGGAAGGGCTCCAGTGGTGTTTTTTGGTTACGTGTTTTTTAGAATATATGGTACAATAATTATATAACAAAATATTAAAAAAAAAAAACAACATGATAATACACTTGTTTGCTTGGCCTCTTTTGGGGTCATATACAGTATCTGAGTATCACCCAACACCTTTTTAAATAAGTACACGCTTGAATCACATGATCTCATTATTTTGTATAAAATTGAATTAAAACAGATATACATATGTTTCACACTTGTTTCTAATTCATTGGCCAGTGTGAGTAGGATTAATGTTACCTAAACAGGTTTCATTCCACGTTTCGGTAGTGTTCGTTTTTTACTTCTTGAAATAGTTTTCATGTGTTGTTCAATTTCATTTTGGACACTAATGTAAAATCAGTGAATAGTCTTTAAATTTCTATATTTTTATTTTTTTATAACAGGATACTGAAACGGCACTGTATTACGGACACCACTTCCTAGTCTTCCACAAATTATCCATTGCAAATTGAGGTATGAATAATAATTTTCTATTACTGATTTACTGTGTGTTTCAAAAGTTAGGATATGATAAATTACGGTTTGAGGAATGTGAAAATAAGAATATTAGCTTGCCAAAAAGTATTCGGGACACTCGATAAACTAAACATTTAAACAAAATTACAGGGCTTCGGTTCACTTTCTTGGAAGACCTTCCATAAGTTTCTGGAAGGTTTCAGCCGTAATATAGTGCCACTCCTCATGCAGGACAGCTGCCAAATCAGACGGGATGTCGGGAAGTCGAAGAGCACATAGTTGCCACAGTAACTTATCTCACAAATATTCTATTATCTTAAAGTCGAGTTTCTATGAAGGTCATTTAAGTTCACCCACGCCCATTTTATCGAACCATCCGATTATAGACTTTCATTTGTGGATGGAAGCATGGTCATGTTGATAAACGAATGGACCCATGCCAAACTGTTCCCATGTAGAATTCTCTAGAATGTCCTGGTAAACTTCGGAATCGGAATAGTGTTCTTCACATGAACCAAAGAAAACTAGACCCTTCTAAGAGAAACAGCCTCACACCATAGCACTCCGCAGCAAAATTGATAGTTGGCACAATGCACCCAGGTATGTAGCATTCGCCAAGCATTCTCCATGCACGTGTGCGATCCGTCTGAACAAGATTTAGCGCTCCGCACAACACGTATCCATTTCCCAGTTGCGGTGAACTTTGCACCAATTGCGATGAACTTTCATTGAGCTTGATCAGGGTGTTCTTAAGTTTATGGGCATTAGTTCTGTCATGACAGTCCATTTGTTTTAACAGCCTTCGGACAGTCCTGCTGATAATGATGGTTCTTAATTCTTGTCCAAATTCCTTAGTAATTCTGGCAACAGAAACAAGCCGATAACACTAGGACAGCCCTTTGCAGTACTAAGGCCCGAGATCTCACGAAATGATTTTCCAATTAAGTGTACAAGCCATGTACAAAGCCACTGAAAGTAACTTTTACTGATGGTTTAAATCTTTACTTGTTCAAATTATTAATCGCTTTAACTAACGGTCAGCGCCCAAAATTTCTAAGTGTGTCTCAATACTGTTGGCACTATGGTGTACGATAAAAATATGTGTGCAATAATCGGTTGAAAAAAACTGAATTGATATTATCGGCTGTTTGTTAATTGACTATGTGATCAAAAATTTCTAGGCACATATACGTACTTTTGCACTGCAACTATATTTTTCGAAATTACTATAGTGTCGAACCTCTCTTATACAGGCAAGTACACATCTTCAACCCTTGTCTCCCCAAACTATTCCAGCAAAACCTTGCTTTGTGACGAGGAGGATTTTCCTGTTAGTACAGGAATGGTCAAATCTCAAACTGTTGCCACAATTTGGCAGTACAGAATTGTCCAAAAGGTCAAGGTAAGTTGCAAACTTCGTAGTTCCTAGCCGAACAAGTTAGCCCAGTTCAAGACATGAAAACGAGCCCCATACCATGACACTGCCTCCTCCGAAGTTCTGTGTGTATTATGTAATCAAGCGTGAAGCGTTTAACAGCCATCAGTTAGAGCGAGCCAAACTTGACCATCTGATTTTCTGAGTGTGTATCGAAGATTCGTCACTCCATACGACATGTTTCCATTGTTCCATGATCTAATTTGAATTCTAAATCTCAGTTCGTATTGGTTCTGCTAATATAGGGCGAATGGTACTTGACATTTCCACTCGATAATAATATCACTTACATTTAAATGGACTATTTGCTGAATGAGAGAAGCTTTCGTACAGGCTTATTGCATAGGTGGGCAGTATGATCCATACGGCACTATTTGAATGATAACGAGTCCAGTAAGGCGTGTTCATATATATATATATTACTTCAGACATCATGTGCATGCAAATCAGGGATATGAATTGTATTGTAGGGGTGTTCGGAAATTTTTGATGTTATCGTGTATAGTCAATAATCACATTGTTTATAGTATTGCCAATTTTTGAACTATTATTATGATTAAAGTATAAAATTTTTTTTATCCTTTATTCTAAAGTCTGCTATTCTTAATGATATCATAAAACTGTATGAAAAATGTGCCTCTCCGAATAAAATTAATTATGTTTTTTATTCGATAATTATGAACAAGAACTTTTCAGCGTTTCCATTAATGGCAAGTTTTGAACAGTTTTGTGAATAAGACCGGGCAATGAAAGAAAGTAGAAGGGGAAAAAAAGGAAGTTGTTATAATGAATAATAATAATAATAAAAAAGGAGGCAGCGAATTATTTTATTTCCAAAGGCTGTGAAAAAGGTTCTATTTTTTCCCTCTCTCCTTCCACTGAACAAGTAATCAAAATTGGAGAAGCGATTGCTTTTTCTTTTACTCACCCACCCACACATGGGAAGCCAATCACGTGCCTCGTGTGACGTCATGTTTCCTCATTGAATCAGCACTTAATTTCCAGACGGATATAATTTTCTAAGAAATGCAAGGCAATTTATAAAAAGGGTTAAATTGAAATTTCATAATCCCCCGAGGAAAATTGACAGCGAATGACACAAAAGCACCTGGGGACAAGTTTGGGATTTTTCTTTCCCTTCACCTCATAATGAATCGCTATATGTATTAGTATTAAAAGTTTGATAAATAATTTCAAAGTTATTGTTACGGAACTACACATGGGAACTATACATCTTGATGTATTTGAACGAACCTATACATGGGAACTCTTTCGATAGTACGCTTTCCTCATTCTGGCCAGTGAATAAGAAACATCTGTGAAACATACGTGAATTTGTTTTAATTTCTCTATATGCAAAATAGTTTGAGGTCATGTGACTCAAGCATCTATTTATTTAAGATTAAGTTGAGCGAGTCACGAAACTTGATTTGTATAAAGAAAAAGAAAGACGTAACTGATTTAGAAATGGGACGTCTAGCTGGAGCCACGACTGAAACAACGAAGCAGCTGACTGGATTCTCGAAAGGCGCGATATTCAGATTAATTTCGCCATCTTTGGAATCATGGTATACAGTCTCTTTGCTTAAAAGGGGTAGCCGTAGAGGAAAGACAATCAAGTCTTTAAAATGATTTATACGGAAAAACAGGACATTTCATTATGCAACAATTGACAAATGACTTTCACCAAGGTTGTTGTCGACTTATACCTAGTAGAACCATGCACCGGAAATTAAAGCGGATTCCCAAATCGTTATTGGCATGCTTAGACGAAAACTCTAAGAACAGAAAAATTTTTCTACAGTTGTGTCTAGAACTTCGTGACTAGGCACGTGAAGGCTGGAAGAAGGTTATGTGGCCTGACGTTGTTTTGTACCTGTGATATATAGAGAGTTTGGCGGGAGCGTCATAAAACCATGAATACAAAATTCCTTATCAAGATAGCTTAAGGTTCTCATGGTAGCGTCTTAGTATGCAGCTTCTTCTGCTGATATTCAACATGTCATAGGGGGCGGACATATTGAACACATGCTGTAACCAAACAAAAACCTTGCCTGCTTGTTTAAAACAATAAAACTAGTTTTAGAATCTCCATTTGTCATTCCGCAGCGCCACATTTTCACTGTGGTAGTGAAAATTTGCACTAATTTTTTTCTTTCTGGAATTCTCTTCTCCATGGTCTCCTCCATGCCTACATTTTCAATTTGCTTCACAATCAGTTCATTAGATTGGGCTCTAAAGGACTCTGAGTAGGCGAACTTATTTTATAACCACCCTGTATAACTTTTTAGTTGTTTGGCTTTTTTTCTAGGGTGAGGTCAAAAACCCTCACCGATGATAAGAATTTCTCACTGGACTAACCGTCTTTTTCTCAGTTAGGATGGTTAGGCCTAGGAGCACCATCTGCCGTTTTCGACCGCATTCGAGGTCTGCGAGATAACAAGGCCCGGAAGCGAAAAAGTCACCTGACCACCGGGATGCTAGCAACAATCCAACCTACATTGTTTCCAACAAACGGAAAAAACACTGATTGTTAACATCCAAGATGGAGACAATGAACGTTGGATTGTTGCTAGCACCCAGATGGTCAGGTGACTTTTTCGCTTCCAGGCCTTGTTATCTCGTAGGCCTCGAACCGCATTAAAATGAAGTCACAGTTTTCTCATCGGGATTTATGACGTCACAGTTTTCTCTTCTCAGCGGTTAGAGTTTTTGACCTCAGGCTAGGAGGTGAGATACTCTGATGCCTTCTTAGGTTTATTTCTCCACTTGACAACGAAGCTAGCATACAACGATGTTGGTGTTTTGCGATAACCGGAGTGATTCCAGTCCAGAACATTTAAGCCATTGTTGGCGATTGCAGAAAATTCTTGTGTTAAAAATTCATTTAAACATTTATTATGTTTATTATACTCTGTTCAACAAAGGTTTGATTGGACGTGTCTCAATTTTACTTTACAACAGTGTGTAAAAATTGAATTCGTCAATTTACTTACGTTGGATAGTGCACACTTCGAGAATATAAAGAATTACTACACTTTCCAAAGGTTTATGTAGCGGTGAACTTTCGGTACCTTATTATATCTTTCATTAATGTTTTATTTAAATTTCAATAGAAGAAAAAAGCCATTCGGGACATCTAATGGTTGCGGATTGGTTTAGGGAAGGGACTTGTTAAACGTTGAATTAATAGCCTTCAAGCTTCTTTTTATGTCTCTTATCTACTTAATTCAAAAGAAAAATCTAAGTGTCAACTTAATTTAAAATTTCAGTCTGCAATCGAGAATACTGTAATTATCCCTCTTTCAATGACATTCCCAGTATTGTAAATGCTGTGAGAGGAGCGGAGAACTTGCTTTTTTAATGTTCTTTTATTCCACCCTTCCATCCTTTTCGGCTAAAAGATGGCTGCCTCTTTTTAAGTATTTCAATTATCTCGGTGTCCTTATCCTACTTCTCTTCTTTGCATTCGATAACATTAGTTCCATCGTCCTGTCCTATTTTCTTTCCCATTCTCTTATCCCTCTCCCTCCTTCCTCCTGAAATTCCTTTTTTTTCCTAAGTACTGGTGCGGTTTTGCTCCTTCGTTTTGTCACCCTTATACAATTTTCTTTCGACACTTTTAAAGCGCACTGTTCTCATTCACTCGGCCGCTCGTATTGAACGCAAAAGGGAGGTGTTTGGGGATATTCATCTTGTTAAGAGCAATGTCTGATAATGAATTCATTTCCATATCGCCTTCAGAGGCAACGGATTTTAAAACAGTTAATTGCAGTTTATTACACGAGCTCATTTGCATGAGAAGAGCGTCTTTCTCTTTCTTTCGTTTCTTTCTCGTCCTCGGCGGGGCGCTCCTATTGATTAACAAATAAACTGCTAATTACCGCTATAAATTGGGTGTGAGAATGTGGCGTCAAATCGCTTAATCGGAACAGAAGGGTTAAGAGGCAATCCTCTCTCTCTCTCTCTGTTGCGTTTGCGAAGAAAAGCCGGTCATTGTCGTTCTCTCTCTCTCTCTCATCCCACCTCATTTTTGAAACCCCCTTCCACTCCATTAAGTGTCTGTAGGAAGCCTGTATATATCATTTGCATATGAAATGGAACCACAAAACTTCTACGCGAACTCGAACCTCATTTTGTTTGTATGTTTCCCGGTTCTTTATTGTGAGTTGTTAATGTATGCATGACGTGTTCATTCATTTAGCTCTGGAAAAGATTTAGAATTCAGCGCGTTATAGTTTCCTATTAACTTTTAATTTGGTCCGATTGTTTTCACAGAAGTTAATTGCGCAGAGGGCTCAAATTTGATTTTGAGGTGAAATTTTTAAAATTTCTTATTCGTTTAAGTTCATTCACTAAAGTATGATTTATGTGTTAATAGGGTGATAAATGTGTTTTGATGTAATTGTATTAAGCGGATTAATTGTTACGTTTATTTAGTTTTGGTTTTAAAGGATTTGATATTAATGAGATTTCTGTTACTGAACTAGTTGTGTAGCGTTTGCTTTTGGAAAGTATGAGCTCCAGTGCAGTTTTATCTCTTTATATTGCAAATTATATAAGCAGAAGTCAGTAGTAGAAAATCGGCACAAAATTATTAATGATGGTGAGAGTTAGCATGGATAACCGGAACACGGATAATACATAGATATATTCATAGAGCTTATTGTATTATCCTCTTCACCTCAGAAAATTCTTTTAATGGATGGTATGTTCGGAGCCACAACGCTATACGTGGCGCTAACATCGGCCATATGGAAATGGCGTCTGGAGGGCTATATAGAAATGGCAATTGGAAGAGTACCAGTCATGGATGGTTTTCCAACACGATAGTGCGCCACCACTTTGGGCATTATCTCTACGTGCATTCCTGAATTGAACATTCTTAACCGATGGTTTGGAAGGGGTGGTCCTCCACGTTTTCTTGATATTACTCCCTTAGACTTTTTCTGATGGGGGTATGTTAAAGCTGGCGTTTTCTATATCGTTCCCAGGTATATATACATTATACGCGGAAATAATGTCGACATGCATGCTGAGGAATTTTTGAATATAGTCTGGAAGTTCTCCGAGCAACGAAAGCAATGTCGACATGGTGTTGTTTATTAAATATATGAAAAACCTTTCTGAGGTGAGGAACATAATACAAAAAACTGTATGTATCTATATAACATAGCTTTTGTTTTATAAATTTCTTTATCAGAGTGAGACTTTCTGATCATCCTGTACACGGTATACGTAAAAGATTTGTACCGTAATAATAACTTTTGAACGTAATATCATAATTATGTATCGTTTTCAGCATGTTACAAAGAAACTCCAAAAGTTTTATCTGATATATTCTTATCTGGTGGTTGTTTACCATAAGTTAACTTGCATCTCCTCTGAAGACTGATCTTTGATATTGTTTCGGCAAGCAATGTAGGAGACGAATCGTTTATGGATACTCTGCATTCGTGTAGTTAAATTGTGTCATAGGGGTACTTCATTCCGTTTTTGACAGTATTAGGAAATGTTATAACTCAAATTCTGTTATAACTCAAATTTTGTTATAACTCACAAAAAAGCGAACCCATGAAATCGACCAAAGAGCACACCACAACATAGAAATTTGAGAAGACAACTTCAAAACATTCTTGCAGACGTACTTCGACGGATATCAGAAAATGAATGAAAAGGTAGCAGCATTGGGTTTCTTCGTATATATTATTCGTATACGATGAAAAATCGAATTTATACCTGGTAATGTCAATATAAGTGGAATTTGAGAAAAAAATTCATAAAGTTTATTATCGGTGAGTGCACTTTATAAATGTCTAAATTGTAGAATAGAGTTCTATTAAGTTGTGTTGATGCAGCGGCAAGATGTTGGAATCTTATTTTGCAGGTATGGGTTCAAATCCCGTCTTGGGCAAATTAGTTTTTTCTTTCTGCCTAAATCCATTTCAAGATATATGGAAGTGTTTAATATATTTTGTAAACATAATCTAAATTTTCCAGTTTGCTACGATTATAATTTTCATAAATTGAGTGGTTGTTACAAGTTATGTTTATTTCATTTTTTAAAACCACAAATGAAATTATAACCCACGTGCAGCAGCAATAGTTAATTTCGTTCATAACAAACATCTGCTCCTAGATAATAGGTAATATGTGGCTAATGTACCATTTAAAAATGTAAATGAAGGGTGCTCTTATTCATAGATGCCAATATAATGCATTATATTTAATATTATGTGCATACAGCAGTCATTATTTAATCTTTGTTTAAGTTAAATATCTTCCCAAAAGTTGAAAAAATTAATAAATATAATTAAATGTGGATAAATAAACTGTTTTAAATGCTAATTTATCCCTATGATAATTATTTATTTATTAATTAAAATAATACGTATACGCGTTTTATGAAAAAAATAATAGCAAGAAACTGGAAAATTGAAATAGTAAAGAAATTTAGTAAATGAGTTACCACATTCCCATACATATTAAAATGAATTTAGGAAGAAAAAAGAAAAAAAATAATTTGACGAGGACGGGGTTGAAATCATACTTGCAAAACAAGATCCCAACTGCCTACCGCTGGACTACCACAACTCAATTGAATCTTACTCCATAATTCGGGTATTTAAAAACTGTAGTCATTGATAATAAACTTTATGAGTTTTTTCTCGGGAACTTTTGAGAAGTGAATCGAATGGATATGCATATGTATTTAACTACGAGAAAGCTACTCGTAGAATTTTTTTTTAAATCAAAATCGTTGAATCAGAGTGCGTGGATCTTCTTGTGAATAGCTTAGCAGTATTGTCGATTATGGCAAACAGCTCACCGAAAAATGCCCATTGTTTATTAATTATTAAATGGACATTTTGTTCCTGTTGTTAAAGATGATAAGTCTTGGAAAATACTATTTTTGAAGATCTTAAAGTAACACAGGTTGATTCAAAATGATGTCCGGCATTTCAAAATTTTTCTATGCATTTAATTTATAACATAAACTAACCAGACCGGGTTTAAAATGCAGGAAAACTCAAATATTTTTGATTCTAGCATTACAAATGTTCTATGTGACTCCCTCGAGTCACCCACCCAATGTCAAAACGATAATCAATCTCATCCCAAACTCCTTTCAGCATGTCTGCTGTTACTAGTCCCGTGCTTTTGAGGTAAAATGAGTAAATGAATGCGCGTGTGCGAAAAAATCGCGAATGCAAATAAGTTCAGCTCCAATGAAATTTTCGCAGATCTGTGAATTCGCTAATCACGAAGCGCGAATGTCCGAGGTCAGACTGTATGCACCCTTTGTCGTTCGCAGATCGTCTAAGCGATATTCAATTTCGCGCCATCCTGTTTGAAACATTTCTGGTCTTGTTGACGCTGGCTGGAGCACGCTAATCTTTGTACGACGAAGGAAAAACTGGGCGTATCTAATTACATTTCAGATTTCACTTGTTAGACAATTTCACCTTAGATATTGTTTCATGCCGAATTTATTGATTTTTGTTCGCTGGTATGATTTATTTTTATTTTTCGAAAATAATTACTATCTCTTAAATGGCTTAACCAATTACTATCTTTGGTTCTGCTGCTTGTCGTTTTAGCTGCACAAAATTTGGTCACTTGGATACATAGTTCATAGGGATATTTGGGAAAACATGGACTCACCCCCTGTTAGTGATGGTCGGTCAAAATTGGGAAAAACAATTGAAAAATATTCATATGGCTGATCACAAATATAATACCATAAAACTTCATATCACATATACTGTAGTTATAATCAACACAAGAATTATAAAAAAAAAAATATTACGTCATTCAAGGCAGATTTGAAACTAGGACGATCATTGCATTAGAAAATAACTTTAAAACTGGATAGAAAAGCTTCACTGTTATTTTTATAAAATTATTGAAGTAATTAATGTTTATAATTTGAAAAAGAATGAATATATAATGTAATTAAGGAACGACTTATATTTTATACTATTGGATATTCCTCCTTTTTTCTGCTTATTAAAGCCGCTACTTCCTGTCGTGGCACCTTCGGTTGTATAAAAATGGCTTTTTTCAATTGTTCTCGATTCTATCTACGGGATCGTGTTCCCATTTAATCCATTTATTTTTCCTTTTCGTGTTTTCCCCAAAGCAAAGCTGACACACATTTTAACCCTTTCCTCCGCCCCCACCTCAGGTCACTCGGAATTTGCGTGAATAGTTTTGCCTTCTATTTATTGAATTATAACGATAAAAACCCATTGCAAAAAGAGATCTTTAAGGATAAGATCGTGACACTCGGCTTGAGTAATGAAGAGTGTGTGGGCGCCGTAATGCAGTTTTACAGAGTCATTTAAGTCATATGAAACCAGTGTTATTAAATTTGAATGGCTTCCTTGCATACGATTGGCGTCTATGGAAATCTCGGCTGATTTGTTTGTTCTCTATTGATTTCTTGGGAAGATAAAATACATCGTGTATCATTAAAGCGTTTTTCTTTCTTTTTCTTCTCTTTTAATATGGAAATTTTCTTAGGTCATACTTTGTTTCTTCTCTTACTTAATTTCTTTCCCAACTAGGTTAATATCAGTCACGTCTGTTTTCCTAAATAGGAATAGCATTTTTTTTACACGGGTTATTTTTTATTTGTTTATATATAAACTGAAGAGGATTAATAAATATTATTATTCTAAAAACTTTGCTTTTATTGATACTAACCCCGCTTAAATAAGACTTGTTTAGATAAATGATATAATGACATTATTATTATTATTATCATCATCATTATAATACAGCTTTCCAGATAGTTCTTGAGTAAAATTAAAACCGAGGATATGATATCTTTCTCAAGGATATGATATTTATTGAGGTATTTGTGCAGGATATCTTATGGAGTGAAATTTTGCAAACACTAGAGGTGGTTGGCAAATCATGTTTGTTCCTTATTATTAGCAATAATAAGTTAGGTTAGAAAATGTTCGTAGTTATTTTCTTCTGTTGTCCAAAAATTTCGATTTGAGTGAAATGTTCAACTTTAAGATTAACTCTCATGAGAAATTTTTTCGGTAATATCATTCTACGTATAAAGTGAATTAAGTTTTATTGCCATTGAATGTATATTTGTAATTAAGGGAGACGACCATGTATTTGTTTTATTATTTCTCCATAGAATATATCATAGTTGATTACATGTCCATGCATTGAGATAAGTAATATTAACGACAACTATAATGGATAACAATGAAAAAGCTTATGCGATGCAAAGGTTCAATTTTTCATAAATGTGTATAGAGTGCTGCACATGGATATGACTAAATAATATTTAATTGGTTCTCGCTTTAAAAATTTTCCATATTGTTCGTTATGGTTGTTGTATTGCTAAAGTTTAAGTAAATATGCATTACTAGAAATTAAATAGAAATAGAGTTCTGATGTACTGCAGTTGAGTAATGACATCATAATCAGGATTGAAAATAAAATTGTAACCCTCTGCAAGTAAGCCAAAAACAGTCATTAAAAAGGTTAAGTCAAATAAACAAAAAATACGAGCTAATTCTGCATATACGTAAATTGGTTGGCACGTATCCCCTGACTCGGATAAATTTATACGCATTTACACGAATTAACCTATACAATTATGTAAATCATTTTTAAATGTTTATTTTCACAAAATATGCCTATCCTTACTGATTGCAGATCCGATCTCTTGCCCCTTTTGTGGGCCCGCATTCCGCAAAATATTAGATATGTAGTATACCTTCACGATCTTCGAGCGCGACTCCCCTTTTTTCAAAAACGTTCTCGCAAGCTTATAGTGACAGAAATCAACATGTTGTCGTAATGTACACACTGAAGAAGGCAACTTTGCATACGTGCAATAAAAGCTAATATTTGTGGATTAATGGTGTCTATATGCATCTCCTTTATTCTTGACAGATATCAGTAAATGAATGAAAACGTAACAACATTTGTGTAACTTGTTTATCTGTGTGATTGGAATACGAATTTATAAAAAGTGGTGTGCGAATACTTTCGTGCATAGTGTGGCTTAGTAGCATTGTCTGTGGAGAACAACTCGACTAGTTTTTTGTGAACTCAGTGCCAGAAAAACGTTGGCAGTCCGGGTTGTAAACCTTATAAAGAAAAAATTCATTATTTTTTTAATGTAAAAAAATTGTCACTTGACAAGTTCAGGATCGATTTATACTACAATTTCAATAGAATTGTTGCTTTTGCGAATGTGCACAACGAAAAACTTTAGCAAACGATTAGTACTCCTCTTTCACGGAAAAATTGGACTTTATTTTTTTTAAATCATAACATAACCATAACGAATAGAGCTACTCTAATCGTTATGTCATAACCTATTAATCAAGGGCAATAAAATATGTCTTAATAAAAAAAAAAATTTCAACTTTACCTAATCTGTCATTAAAAAAATGGATCGGAATATTGAAAAATAGTACTCTGGTACTCCTCTTCCTGCTTTTGAGGAAATAAATAAGTAGAACATGATGTCACTTTCTGCCGCGAGGACCTCTGGGAATCTCGTTGCCGAGAGAAGCACTTTAGATTATATTCTCGAATTATTACTCTATAGAATGCAAGATTTCGCTAATTTGCTATCGGTGCAGAACGCTTTCCAACTTTCTATGTTCGAGTGTGTAAATACACAAAATGATAGAAACTTCGACATTGCAATTCATGATTCCGAAACTTCTTCGCATTCCTTGTTACCTTGTGACGTCACAATGACGGAAAATGTCGTCCGTCTCGATCACAGAAGGAGAGAGAAAGTCAAAGTTTTTCTTATGTTTATGAATTTTGAGTTCGAATTGAAAGTTTTCATTTATACTTTAGAAATGAAATTCGACATAGTTACCTTATGAAATTTGGTTTATTTTTTAACGTATTCTCCATGAACATTTAGGCATTTCTCCCAGTGTTTCATGTGTCCCTCAAAGCCAACAGAAGAATTAAGTCATTATTGACATCTTCGTCTTTCGTTTTAAATTCTTCACAGAAGAATCCCATTGGTTGATAAGCAGTCGTGCAAGCTTGCATTTTAGAGAAAGCCATTATTTTAAACTTAAAATAGAAAGATTATCTAAAGACTAATATGAGTGTTGAAGGATGGAATAAAAGTAGCTTTCTTTAAATTTTAAGTTTTCTGCTCTTCACAAGCTTGGGTCCCATTTGGAAGATTGTGTTAGGTTAGATCGATCTTTCATATATTAATAATAATAATAATAATAATAATAATAATAATAATAATAATAATCTTTTCGCGTCGGTTTTCTAGTTAATGTCTACCTTGGGTCGATTTCTTTTCATTTTGCAATCTCAGAAGAGGCGAATCTCTTTTAAATGCTACCGAAAGGAGCGGTCTATTTTTTCTTCATTTAATAAGAGGGCTGTAGCGCGTAATGGCAAGTTGTAATCTTTGCATAATGATAAAGAGCGAATTGAATCTTTGGGAAACGAATGCAATTTTCATTGAAATAATTTCGAGAAATGACATTTGTTTTAATTTAATCACCCACGTGCCGCAAGTGTGCATCCCCTCTGTGAAACACCCATTAATTAACAGGGGCTCTTAAAATTAAAATGTTTGGTCTCTAATTGGAGAAGGAATACGATGGGAAAGGTGGGGTGGGTGAGTGGAGGCGAAAGGAAAGAGAGAGAGAGAGCCCTCCATTGAGCCGAGAGCTCATAAATGTCAAAAGCTCTTCTTCCTAATTTGATTTGGAGGGCTGAGCGGCCCAGTTTACGAGACACCGCCATTCCTCCTTGTGCACCATCCCGTCTGCTTGTAGGCCTAATTAAAAGTGCTAATTCTTGGGATTTCAGCCGAACGCCTTGGCGCAAACGCGGCTCGTGCGCTCAACGAATTATTGTCCTTGTCTTTCTATCTCCTTCCCTTCCTGTCTCTTCTCTTTTATTTTATTTATTTATTTTATTCTTCAGTACTGTCCAACATGTTGCTGCCTGGTATAGCGGTAATGTATTCGCTGTTTGCTTAATGTCTGGTTATAAAGATAAACAATTAACGGTTAGTGCATTGTGTTTAAGGACATTAACAAACGAAAATGTCCTCACTAAGGACATGAGCGATGAGAGCCGTCTTCAGCTTATCTCGTGCTCGACAGAAGAATGGTCTTTAACTCTTTATTGCTGTTCTCTATATTTGAATAAATTAGAAAGACGTGTGAGACCTATGTAAATTTGTTTTAATCCCTTTTTATGCAAAAATAGTTTGAAGTCATGTGATTATTTAAGGAGGAGGTGGGCGAATCTAATCAGAAATTAATCAGCATGGGGAAAAAGAAAGATACTAGAGATATTCGGATTTAGTTTATGACATGTTCGATATGCTTGTCATCAATGGCTATGATGTGGCGCACACGAAGAGCAAAATTCTGCAAAACTCGCTGAAGCGTCGAGACATCGATGCTTTCGATGACCTCCTGAATGGCTGTTTTGAGCTCAGTGATGGTTCCGGGGTTATTTGCGTAAATTTTGTCTTTAATATTGCCCCACAAAATTGAGTCACAAGGGTTGAGACCAGGAGAATATCGCGGCCAAGCTATTCCCATTCCAGTGGCCTCTGGGTACCCCAAAGCCAGAATGCGCTTTCCAAAGTGCTCTTCCAGGACTTCAAACACTCTATTGATCCGATGGAGACGTGCTCCGTCCTGCATGAACCATATCTTTTCGAAATCCGGGTCACTTTGGATAATAGGGACCATTTTCAACGAAAAAATGAACAACAACAACAATACGAGTGCGCATGCTCCAAAAAAAATCCCAACATACCCTGCATTCAACCGCCAAGTTTTAACTGCATCTCGCCAATTGTTCATAAGTTATCAAGTTTTTTTTTATATAGCTTAATAATTGTCACCCTATATATACGATGACTTTTTCTGAATAACTGAATTTTTAATTCAGAATAACTTTGTTATTTTAGGCCAGTTGAAAGTTTAAAATGAACATTCAAAATAAACATTAAAAATATAAGCCTATAAAAGTTTTAAAAAAATGACGACGAGGCACATAAAGCTATAAATAAATAAGTAAATGAAGATTATCTTTGTGGAGAGCAAACGTAAAATTTCAGCGAAAAAAAGTCAAAAGCAACAAAATGGGGCTTGTGAGAGAGAAAAAAATAGTAAAATATTTAGGAAGAATTTTTTAAAGGCAAAACTAAATATAGAGCGCTGGAGAACAGAAGTCAAGTTGGAAGAAAAATGTATTAAATAAGAGGGGGGTGTGGGTAAAAAAGAAATGAGAGAGAGAGAGACAGAGAGAAAGAGAGAGAGAGGCAGAGGCAAAGCCTTTCGGAGAGCCCATAAAACGGCTGTCGCGCTTGCATAGCTTAGGCTATAAATTATGCTGGTAATCATCTCAAATGTGTTTGTTAAATTTCAGTCAGGAAAGCCGTCTCCACTTACACGGTGTAACATATTTCCAGGTCATTTCTCAGTTTTAAGAGGATGATCCGTTATTGTGAAGTATCCGAGGGCCGAGACGCCATCAGAGGCTTTTAGTCGGCGACGATTGTATTAAGAAGAGTGAACTTTAAAAAAAAGGAGACAAAAAAAGAGTGATGATCATTCACGAGACGACCAATGGGAGAAAACAGCGAACGAGAAGGAAGAGATGTCAGAAAGGAGCAATTTTTTTTTTTTACTGACGCACATACACAGAGTGATTTTAAAACGCAAGGCAGTGTGGAGTGCGAAGAAAAAGCGGAAAATAGTTGAAGGCCAGTTGAAGGGTTACAAAACTAACGTTTATTCAAAAATTGCGGCGCAAATATTATGGAATATGTTGTTCATTGAAAGTAAGCACGTTTTGGAAATAGACGGATATTTATTTTTGCAAAATTTCAATATCCTCTCGAATCATGAGTTTTTAAGTCGATTTCAGTGAAAAGAAAAATTGATTTGGGATGGACAAAAGCTCACTACCGTTTGGGGAAAGGGGTAGCTAATCAAAACCTTAATAAATCCCAATGGCTCATTACACCCAAACATGGTTTTTACAAAAAATTTTCGTCTCAATGAGTTATATCCGTACATGTCGAATTTTATTGACTTTTGTTGGCTGATATGAATGCTAAAGCCATCTTTTATTTTTTTAGAAAAAAATACATTAACAACTCTTAAAAAGGCTTAGCCATTTATCATAAAAATACTTCATGGCACAGTTGAAGGAACCCTCTAAAAATGCATCGATTTCATTTGGTTCTTCTGTTTACCGTTTCGCAGTTAACGTTTCATTTGTAAATGTGCGCAAAATGCTGCACAGGCAAAAATAATAGGAGATGTTCCCAAGTAGAAATTGGCAAAGATTTCACCCCTGTGACTGGAAAAAGCGCCATATATGGAAACTCGTACGTAGTTAAAGTAATTAGGACATGATTGTCAATTGGCTATAAATCTTGAGTTAATTGTAAGTCATTTAAGAAGGAACAGAAGAATGAAGCACCCCTATTACTCCGTGGTGAGAAAGGTTACACATATTTATGTGATTTTGTAACATTGGATATATCTTTTGTTAAAGTTCATTGATTTATGGAAAGTTAACTAGCCTTGCTTGAGGATTTTGCATTCTCAGGTGGTTAGAGAATGTATTCAATCCCAAATGAACTAATTACTTACCTTTTTTGTGTCTAATAAAACGTCATTACATGCGCCTTTCTGCAGAAAAGTTGAAGAATAAATATCAAAAGTTCGCTCATGCAGGGATTTTAACCCGTTTCTCTCTGCGTTATCCATTGCGCCACCCATATTATTGTTTACATAAACAAACTTTTTCCGGGAATTGGCACAATATTAAAACAAAGTGAAATAAAGGCAAATACCAGAAAAAATAATAAAGGGAAAAATGTGGATTACAATATTAAGAGTGTTTTTTCTTTTTTCTTAATAATTGTTTACATAAGCAAATATTGCTTTCTGATGTTCACATCATCGAATTTTTTGTTCAAATTCCTAGAAAATAAGAGCCTACACAGTCAATGATATGGAGAATAAACACCAGTACCTTGATCTATCTTCTTATCAATAAAAGTCAATGTGTGTGTGTGTGTGTGTGTGTTTGTGTGTGTGCGCGTGTGTGCGTGTGTGCGTGCGTGCGTGTGTGTGCATACAGTATGTGTTTGTCTGTCCGTATGTATATTCGCGATAATCTTTACAAAATAAGAGGCATAAAAAATTATTCTTTTATGTAAAAAGTGTGTGCTTAAGTGTTTTTTTTTGTTGCCAATTTATTTACGAAGTCAGTCATTTTGTTGCCAATTTTTTTCGAATTTTTTGATTTTGACTTCGGATGCTCTATAACCAAATGAGCATCAAATTTTTCATGATGATTTAACGTAGTCCGGGAAAGGTTTTTCACTATTTTGTCATGGATTTCCGCGGTTTGCACGGGTTTTATGAGTGAAAAGCCAATGAATCTGATGGTCGCAAGTTCGAATCTAGGCGCAGATGATTTAATATTTTTTTCTTTCATTTGTATAATTTTTCAGTTATTATCGACACCTGAAAAGAAGTCATGCGATATTCTTATTCAGTTTAACCCTCGCTATTTGTTTTTTTTTTTAATTTTTCTATCCCTCTAAATTTGCAGATTCGTCGAGTTGTCTGGAATTAATGTTGTTTAGCCATAATTTGGTTTGGTTTGGTTTGGTTTGTTTGGTATTAACGTCCTTTTCAACTGCCATGGTCATTTCAGGACGGCGTTATAGGGGCCGCAAATTTTGCCTCGCAAGGGTTCTTTAACGTGCAGCCGGCAAACGACTACACGGGACCAACGGCTTTACTTCCCTTCCGAAGGAAGTGCGTGATCTCAGGATTTTCCCCCTGAAAAAATCCTTGTCGTCCTCGGCCGGGGTCGAACCCGCGTCCTCGGTAGCCATAATTTAAGGAAAAGAAAATTTTGGTAATAAGTCTCTCATTATATATATATATAGCAACATCTATATATACATTATAAAGGATTTCTCAATACTTAGTCACAATTTAGGACTTATTATTGGCAGAAATACGATTAAGGGCGACTACATAGGCGACGAAAAAGACAGGCCTGGGCACTCAAAAGTCACCTGATCATAGTAGTCTGAGCAAAAATCCAACCTTCATTGTTTCCATCTTGTATTTTAACAATCAGTATTTTTTCGTTTGTTGGATACAGGCCTTGTCTTTAAGCGTAACCACCGAGAGGGAAGGCCTTTGCGATGAAACGTAATACATTATTACATCATCATATTTAGAGCATTGTTATTCGTATTGCTACCAATAATAAACCATAAATTTGCCCTAACTCGTAGCCAACGAGAAAGACCAATACCGCCTAGAGAGAACATTTTAATACACCAACACCTCCTAGAAAAAAAGCCTCACAACTGAAAAGTCATACATTGTTACGTCATCATAAGTCGACCAAATTTAGGGCTTACTATTGGTAGAAATACGATCAACAATGGTCGAATTATGATGATGTCACAATATGTGGCGTTTCAATTGTGAGGCTTTCTTTCTAGGAGGTGTTGCCTCTAGTTGTGAGGCTTTCTAGTTGCGGAGTCATAATTTAGGGCTTATTATTGGTAGGAATGCGATTAAACATGAGTCAGTATGATGATGTAACAATGTATGAAATTTTCGCGCTCAACTTTGAGTAGAGGTGGCGTTGACTCAATTCGAGATTGGTGAATGCGCAATATAATCCTGAATGAAGTAATCCTGTATCTTGGATTGAGTGATCCTAGTTTTAATCCTCGGTTGGGAATACGGCCGTAATTGTTGCAACAAGGTGAAATTTGAAGAAGAACATTAATAATGCAACGGATTTCTCAATGAAGCAAGTACTACAGAATTATTAGTCGTAAGAAAAATTTTTTTTGTTATTTAACGAATATGCATCGACGAAGAAGTCGGTCGGTCGGTGCCTCTACAACCGCGAAACCAATGGGTGTCAAACTTTTCATGATGCTTAGGGTTTTTTACTAGTCCGAAATATACCGGTCATTTTTGAAACACCCGGTAGGTGGTATTGTTACGACTCAATCAACACCACCTCTACCAACACCACCTAAAGAGAAAGTCTGAGTGCGGAAACGTCATATATTGTTAAAACGTCATAGGTTGTCATCTTTAATCTATCTTTACTACTTTGCCATAGATTTCTGCGTGTTGCACGGATTTTAAGAGTGAAAAATTTATTTCAATATATATTTAAATTTATAAACTCAACAATTTCAAAGCCAACAATAACAAATAACAACCCACTCTTACACTGAATATTATTAAAATTACAAAACTATATGACATTTTTCATCAACGGATTTTTTTTCATGGTAATAATCCTTGAGAGGTCATGGGCGAATTAAACCCATGCCGCCTAGAGAGAAAGCCTGCTCACGGAAAATTCATACATCGTTACATCACCTACGGTAGGGACAATTTCGGGCTTATTATTGGTAGACATATGATTGAAGCAAATGGAGCCAGAAACTGTGGACACAACTTGACAAGAACGACAGGAAACCACTAATCCACATAAGATATGATAATCTTATGTGGATTGTGGTTTCCTGTCGTTCTTGTCAGCAATATGATTAACAATACCCTACCGTAGGTGATGTAGCAATGTATGACGTTTTCGCTTTCAGGCTTTGAGTAGAGGTGGTGTTGATTAAACCCTGTATAGTTAGTCAAAACTAGCAAAAGAAATCAAGTTTAGTTACTGAAAAATTTACCCTAAACAACCTGTATATATTCAACCATCACGAGCGAAGCCGGGTATTACTTTTGTGCAGACATACAGGGCGATTCACAATGAGAGCAACAAAGTTTGACAGTTTGTTGAGCAAAAGATGCCACATGAACAGAGGTCTTATTCCAGTTAGGTACAGAATACAACACATCAAAGTTTTATTAGCAGATAGGAAAATAAAACTCATTTTATGACCTTATAATTATAATAAATCGTATACTCCTTTCTGATGCTTTAAAATTAAGTAAAAGCGGCAAGAGAGAAGTATACGATTTATTATATTAACATCTGCTCAAAATATGCTCTTTGCACGACACCTACGAATCATTGAATCATACACACGAATTCTGGCATCGTTATTGCGAATTTGATTGTCGGCATCGATTATCCGTAGGAGTTCACGAGTATTGATGTCAGCGCTGAAGAACAGTTGTTTTGGGTAACCCCAAAGGTAAAAAATCTAAAGGACTTAGATCAGGGGTAATTTATCTATTGGGATAATGCATGCATCATATTGGGATAATTGTATTAACTTTCATTTTGTCAATAAACTGTCAATGACTGTCACTGAGTTTGTAATGGTAACTGCACGTATGGATTTCAAAACTTTAATCTCTTATAGTGAATTAGGGTCTATAATATGTTCATATAACAGTTAGCCCTTAAAATGACTTCCCCAACAAAATGACGATATTTGTTACACTCATTGTGCATCACCCTGTATTTCGGAGCCCTATATCCCAAGAGGGATGCAACTTTGTTTAATAATAATAATCAATAGCATTGTAATTTATGCTTATCCAATGCTGCTTTTGAATGTCGTACATTCGTGGCATTGAGATATATAAATGATAAAATTCATTCAAATCCATTCTTTCAATCGAAAAATTCCATTGATTGTGTATAACGGATTCGAGGTACAGCAGGAGTCTTTGTATAGGGAAAAACTTGGTTTGTGTCATCTGTAGTTTTTTCAAAACTTTTTGAATATAACCCAAGAACTCCACATAAAAAAATCGACATAATCTCAAAGAAACGCCTTTATTTTTTTATGAAACGCCTCCTCCCCGTTTCTCTTTGTGGAAGGAGTGATTTCAAAGGAGTCCGTGAGAGAATGCTAGAGCAGCACCTTAAAAGCGGTTTTCTCTACGCTGACCATTGGCAAGGGTGGCAGAGACTTATGAAATAATAATAATGGGGGCTCGGATGTAGCAAGTGTGCCATCTGTCGGTTGAAACCCGATCGAGCTGAGCCACCACTACCTGGGATGGAGAATGGGGAAGTAAGTGTCAGTTGAATCGCGCAGACCCGTCAAGCGCTCCACGCGGAAATGGACGGTGAATCTCAGCAGGGACGGATCACTTACGAGGCCGATTCGTGGGACGCTTTTGTCCCTTCTCTTCACGACGGGATGAATCTCTTCGTGAAACCACGGGTTGACCCTTTTCCTGTTTTTTTTTTCTTTTTCTGCCTTCTCTCCATGTCTCACTTGTCAAACGCTATTCCCGCCGTTGCCTTCCACGAGAGAGTTGGCTCTTAACAACATTGTCGACCGGCGTGAATCAGACTTTTTTATAAACATCTGTTAGGGTTGGTTGTGACCTATTCTTCATGTTTGTGGAGAATTTCAAAAGTAACTGCATATACGTATGCCTTGAATTTTGCAGATTGTATGATGTCTTCGCTATTCTTGAATATTTAAATTTTTTTGAATAAAAATCTGCTATGTTGTCACTTTTATTCTGTAACTATTAATGTCTCTTTACCGTATATCTTAAATCGTGATAAAAATAAAGTTACTAGTACTAATATCAATTATTCGAATACACTCTACAGACATATTCCGAGGCCAAACAGACAAACTTGGCCAGCCTATTCAGATTCTATTTTAAATAAAAATTTCCAAACAAAAAGAAGATGGAAATTGTCGCGCTCACTTTCAATAAGTAAACGCACAATAAGTTTTTTGGGTATAACTTTATCAAAAATAGCGGGATTAGTTCAGGAATGAACTCCCCAAATATAGACAACAAAAAAAATATTTATTACAACATGAGCCCGGAAATGCACCGGAACTTTTCTTTCATTCCGCAGGTGGTTGCAGATGGTGATTGATGTTGTACTGTGCGACATGTACTCAAATCAGAAGCTAGCAGATGCGCATTTCATGTACCAGGCTGTGCAGGCTCGTCGTTTCTACCAGAAGAAGTACTTATAAGGAAGGTGCCCAAATCTGAAGACGGTTGAACGTATCTATCGCCACTTTTCTAAATATCTGGAGTTGTTGATCTTGGCCGTACTCTTCTGACAGCATGAGGTGCAAACTTCCAGTGTTCACAGAGGCGGCGATGGTTACGCTCAGATGACTTTCGATCTGAACATCGTTGTAGGCACTTCTCCTGGTAAACTTGCACAACATTGCCGTCTGCCTTTTATTACAATAAAGTTTACATCATCTAGCTCCTAATTTGAGAACATGTCGCATACTACACCGTCTATCACCGGCTGCAATCTGAAAGAAAAGTTCCGGTGAACATCATCGTTTTGAATGCCATAACTCGGAAACATACATTTCCGGCGTTTTTTTGTTGTCTACATATGGGGGAGTTGATTCCTAAAATAATGCCCACTATTTTTGAAACATCCTGTATATCCAGTTACTGATTTTAAACGTAAAAACCTTGTCGCTCAACACATTTCGTGGCACCAATTTCTCTATACCATTCTTGTAAATGTCCGTTTTCTGGTTGTAAGGGAGCTTGCAGACGGCGTACACGTCAGAATTAAACCGTTTCCTGGTTTGAACTGTTTGGTGAATGCTGGAGGACCTCCCAACCAAATTCGGCAATTTGGTCTCTGACGTGGTTTGCAGTATGTCGGCGCGCGTTATCGTAGCGCAGTCTCACACGTCGGAGTCTCTTTCGGGATGTCTCTAACAAAACACACATTATTGAAACGTAAAGCAAATTTCAATCAAGTACATTTTGTCCATTTTTATCAATTACCTCTCGCCGTCGCTCTGCCAACTTAATTATGCCACGTTCTTGAAACACCTAGGGTTTATTGGCAAAAAACCAGTCGAAGTGTTTTTTAACGGCCTCTTCATCTTTGAAGGTTTTCTCGTTCACAGAGTTCTGCAGTGACCTGAATAAATGATAATCTGAAGAGGCCAGATTAGGTGAATACGGAGGATGAGACAAAACATTCCAGCCAAGGCTAAGCAATTTGTTTCGAGTGGTAAAGGGATGGGAAGAGGCAATGCTATGGTGAAGTTCCTATTCTCCATGATATATCGATGGCAATCTATTATTGCAGCAAAAGTAAATTATAAAGATGGCACTCGTAATTTGGCTATTTTAATAATTAATGTGAATTATTACCAACAATATTTGTGCAGTAAACTGTTACTATCTGCATTTATAAAATGTACTTGTTCCATTGAAGACTAAAAATCACAATTTAATTAGCATATTGTGACGTGTTCTAATAGTTTTTTCCAAAGTTCGGCATATTCGAATAATTTTTTCCTTAACCAATGTTATTAAATATTTTTTGACAGTTTGAATTCTATTTTAATATTGTAATTTTTGTCACATATGTACAACAATGCTTATAAATGTTTGTATAATCTTAATTTTGATATAAATACTAATAATTTTAAAAAATGATCAAAGATTGTAAATTCAGTTTTGCATGTTGTGTTCGAAAATATTTGCCAGAGCTTGTAGACAAAGCTGATGGCAATTTGCGAATCTTATGCTTTAAAAGAATTGATTTTATAATTACAACCTCTACAGATGTCCACTTATCTTGATTATACTTAATTTTAAACCAAAATTTGTCTAAATGTGTACGAGTGTGGTCGTAAAGTTTCCTTTTCAGAGAACGTTTCATTTAAACACATTCTTCCGTCTTCTATGAAATGTTATCTCCATTTATTCCTTACCATTATCATCTACTCTCAGTTTCATTTGAGAAAAATGAATTTCAGGGATGTTAATTGCTGTCTGATTTCACGCAGAAGTTTTTGATGTACATTTATGCAGTCTATAGTATGTATAAGTAAATTAATTCGGGGGAAAAGATCATATGTGGAAACGTTTATCTTGTATTTTTCATATGTAGCTTCATTTGGTCTTGTTTCATAAATCTATTTTGCAGTACACATGTGTTAACCATTATTCCTGCGGCATTACGAAGAATACTATCGACAACATTTTACACCGCTACTCTGGCGGGACACGTTGCCACTCCGTCTTTGCATGGTTATATTTGTGTGCATCAAAATTGTGTGCATGCTAGGAAAACACTGAAGCCGTGGGCAATCGGATTCGGCAAAATTGTCGTATCATAATTGAATAGTATCAGAAATGTCCATCGGGCATGGTTCTCTGTCTACAATCATTCACGAAGAGTAGTGCAAGAGTGGTTACGAGAGCAAATCTTTATTCTTTATTCTGCTGGATTCCAGACACTTCCAAGCACGTGGCATTGAGAAAGAATGGAGACTGTATCGAGAAATGACATCATCCATTTCGTTAAGATTCGTTCCATTTTCTAATAAAATCCTATTTTCTTGCTTTAGCTTCACTCTCTCTCATAAAAGGACGTTTGGCTATGGCCCGAATCTTGTTCTGCAAAATTAACCTTACACTAGGAGCGCTGGGAATACTTTATTCAATCAGTCATGGCACGTTCCTATACAGGGTGATTCAGAAAGGTAGGTGAATAATAAAATAGCATGTACAGTTTGTAGCGGGGAATAATATTTTTCCTATAACCATGGGTCCGGAAATGCATCATTACAGAGATAATGCAACTTGTACGAGGTAGGAATGGATGTGCGTTACCCGGACGGCAATGGTAGGGTCCATGTAAATTAGGATCTACAGCGATGGATTGGGAGAGGAGGCCCTGTGCCATGGCCACCCCGGTCTCCTGACTTCTTTTTATGGGGCCACATCAAGCAGTTGTTGTATGCCACACCAGTCGACAATCCCGATGACCTTGTAACTAAAATTGTTACAGCATGTGGAGAAGTCAGTGATTCTCCGGACATCTTCACCAGAGTTCGCGAGAATCTCGTCCGCTGACTAAATACCTGCATCGAGGCTCAGGGTCGGCATTTTGAACACCTACTGTAATGTCATTCCTACCTCGTTCAAGTTGCATTATCTCTGTAAGGATGTATTTCCGGACCTTTGTTTATAGGAAAAATATTGTTCTCCGCTACAAACTGTACATGGTATATCATTCTTGACCTACATTTCTGAATCACCCTGTAGATAGATCTGACTTGTATAACTCTAGCATTTATTGTTCTAAAATTATTTGACTCTTTCGGGAATTTCCTCTACACCCTATGCGGCGCCCAGAGGAGGTGCTAGATTTCTTCTGCATGTTCTTTAAAGCACGATTTGACAGCAGCGGCTGTGTGAATCGGAGCTTTATCGTCTTAGACATAGAATCAGACACAATATGCGTATAGTCGTTGGCATTAACTCGCCTTTCAATTTGATGATGAGACTTGCAGAATACCTAGAGTCACTTTATAGGAAGAGTACCGCATTTGAGTGAACTGGCTTCTGATTGGCTTTTCGGTATCACGTGGCATTAATTGCAGCCATTTTGAGTTTTCCCGAGTGAATGCTTGCTAATCGTTTCTATGTACTTCAGTGAGCTTTGAAACTCACTTGGGAGCACTTGAGACTTTAATCAACAAATAGTAAGTTTCAATCGATAAATAGAAACTATTTTATCGATAGCAATTTCATGTATTAATAATAAACAAAGATTTCCTAAGGTTTAGAGATGAATAATTTCGTCAATTAGCTTTCGCTTTATCCGGGCCATTATGCCAAATTGTTGCGCGGTAAACTGCACTAAATCCAATAGAAAAGGGAAATTAATGTTTTACATTCCAACTGGGAAGAACAAACATCCATGCCTACGACGGATTCGAGAACTGGAAAGCCTACGCCCCAGCCCTCTCGGCCACCGGGTCGGCCCTGTCCACTCTAAATGAAATATATCATTGAGATTTAATTTAAGCAGTGCAAAAACAATGTGAAAATGAAAAAGAAAAAAAATAGGAAAAAAAAATATTAACTCTTCTATTTTTTTAAATTTCAAATTCATAAATACCATGTAAAACCTAAAATTCTTTCTACATTCATTTGAATTAAATATTAAATTTATGAAATTTTATAAGTTAATAAAATACAGTATTATATATTGTTATTGATGACCTAAAAACAAAAAAAGTAGTGATGTAACAATTTAATTTGAGCAGTAGACTTATCTTTTATTTTTACAACGTTAAATATATTAAAAAACCTATTTATCATATATTAAGGGAATTTACAAATCGTAAAACATTACATCATAACATTTTACTCGAAATGCGGCGTGAATATTTTGAAAAAATGTTCACAAAACAACGTAATCTCCATACTGCCCTTTGTATACAGAGAAGAATTAAACTCAAAATGGCGTCGCTCAAGACGATTGTGCGATACTCTTCTTATAAAGTGACTCTAAGAATACCAAGCTATGGTTGCTCCAGCCTCATACTTTATCATTGCTGCCAGCTGATCGCAAGTTTAGGATAGTGTTAGCCACACGTCCAATGGTTGAGAACAGTGTGAAGCCTGATTCATCGGACCGTATTATAGTTTTCCATTGATCGAGAGTCCACGAATTAAAGATGTTCCGCTACTCTCTCTTCTTCTGGACATTAATATCGGTCACAAGTGGTTTGGCAATTGCAGCTGGCCCGTAAATAGCTTGCTTTTCATTTATCAGATAACCAAAAAAATTCTGTCGCTTTTGCAAATGAAACACCAAGACAGTAGATGTAAGGTAAAAAAGATTTGACTCGTCGAAATAGTTGCTATAACATCCGATAACCTGTTCCCAACATGATACAAGATGTTGTCTTACCGTTTTGATAAAAAGTCCTGTCTTTAGAGGGGGAAAAACCAGCCTACCTTATATATATAATCTCTGCATCCTCACGGGACTATCCAGTGATGAATAGGGTGAATGTGGCAGCAGTTCCCATTCCAAAACGGTAATCTCATTATGGGTCACTTTCGTTCTGCGTGGTCTGGCATTTGTCCTGCACGAACCACACTCTTTTTCCTGTTCGCCGGTGCTGGCTGTATGCGACGCAAAGAAACTGTACACGTTCAAATTACCGAGTGGAATGAACACGTGTTGCACAGTATCGTGGAAGGTCGTCCAGCGATTCCTCACCGGAACGGAATTTTTGGAACCGCTTTTGTGGGATACATTTTGTTACTGTATCGTTTCCAAATGCATTACATAATTTATGTCATGCCTCAGAAGCGTTTGTGTCGAGTTTGAATTCGTATAACAACTCGAATAACTCTACTTTTCACGATAACCCGAAAGTGCTGTCTTACACCAAACACTAAGGCCGAACACTGAGAAACTCCTAGGTGAGTTGTCCCATGCAAATGCATGTGTGGTTTCTCGACTCTTGCACCAAAATTTGCCCTCTTTGAAACTCAGTAAGATCTAACAAGACCCAGTATTACTAGCAGCGCTTGAGGCTTGCCTCACGGTATAATATTCCGTGCTTCCAACCTGCTTGCTAGGTGTCTAATCACAGAGCGGAAGCAAAACAATGTTACATGACCTCCGCTTTCAAAGTCGAAGCATGCCCTCAATTTCACATCTACGAAGAATAGAATAAAGTCTGTTTGCAGTTTAAATGTCCAGTTACTTCTTTTAGATAGTATTCCCCTTTAATTAAAAGATATTCATTTATAATAAATTTAATTTTTCATTCGATAATTGCCATAAGTGTATCCTTATAGTTACATCCCGATGGGTTGCTTTAAAGTTTCCCTATTCCTATATTTCTAGTGCTTTCTGCGAAATGTTTGTGAATAAGCCTTAAAATGGGGAAACATTTCCTGAATTCCAAAAAGGTCCAAAGCCCTGGAAACCTTTCTCGCCGCCCTCCTTTAGGTATACAATCAGTCCCCTGGTTGTTCCATGAGAACGAGGCTTTGGGGAGCGTTGGATGCGCCTGAACTCCTTTACCTGCATTTATGAGGCGGCATCGGTTTACACGCGGCTTTGTGTCCTACGGCCGCACAGGGAATCGAACCATCGCCTTTGGAAACTCTTACGCAGAGGTCGCCACCACTGAATTGTCACAGACGCCGTCCGCTTTCTCGCATGTCTGGAAAATTGAGAATCTGTAATGGCGTTGTAATTAGAGACAGTGATGGGCTTTATTTATTTTTTATTTTTATTATTATTTATTTTTTTGGGGTAATTGGTGTTTTTAATTTTCATGTGATTTCTTTTATTCTAGATATTCAAAATTAGATCTTTAAAATAAAGAGCATAGGGATATAAACGCAGTGGCCAAAGAATTAGAAATATTTGTTTACTATTTTATTAGACACCTTTTAATCCGAATTATGCAGAAGGTTGATTACGATCTTCGATAAAGGATTTATTGCTTGAATGTTGTGGGTTACGTTCACGTCCTTGTGACAGAAAGTACGTGAAACGATGCTATTATATCCGCGTTGTTGTGTTTCATTCGAAAGCAGTATATGTCATGGAAAAATTTCTCTGAAAATCGGACCTTACTGGGAAGGGGACATTACATGCGCACTTTATAGCTATTCTGCTATAATTAGCGCATGTAAAACACGAAATTTCTCTATTTCGAAGAATGGTATATCGGCAGTACTGAATGGAAAAGGAAACTCCCGGAAGGGTAATTCCAACTACCCAGAAACCGCAAAATCCTCGAGTTTCCACAAGCCGTACAGGGTGTTGCAAATACATACGGGGAATACTGCTGGGTAGCCTATCCGCACGGCTGCAGGGGCCCTCTCATAATAATACAACCTTTAATAAAATTGTTACATCATACGTCATACATGTCATACATTGTTACATCATCTCAGTAGTAATTGTTAATCGTATTTCCACCAGTAACAAGCCCTAAATTTGCCCTTCTGATGATGATGTAACAATGTAGGTGTTAATGTTATGAGCGGGCCCCTGCAGCCGTGCAGAACGATAGAACGATGGAAGTACGTTGTCACTTTGGATGAAGTCTATGTCTACCACAACGATTGCAACGTTTTCTACCGTCCACTTGGAGAGAAGTCATATCAAAAATGGTCTAAGGGATGTAAGGAAAGTTTTTCAAAAGGATTAATGGTGATTGTGGGATACTCGTACAACGCCAAGCACACAATCAGAAGGCTAAATTTAACTTTCTTACTATCAGCAGCATGTTTAAGTCCAATTTTCCACGAGGAAATCTCCGCATTATATGGAGAGGATAAAAGTAAAGTTTGGCTGCATCCAGGCAAAGCCTCCAGCCATACGTCTAACTCGACTGTTCAATTTAATTTGCATTTGGAAGATGAAACTGGAATTCACGTTACATCCTTTCATGAAATTTCTGTCAAGTCACCAGTTGCATCCCCGATGATTTCTATGTTTTGGATTATTGAAACGAGCCCTTGCTCGACGCCATCCGACAACCATTGAGGGTCTCTGGAAAGCCTGCAAACAGGAATGGAACAACATCAGCCTCACCGTTTTGTAAACACCTCTTCTACAGTCACACAGTGGAAGATACGGTGTAGGGCAATAGTCCACCAAATAGAAGACGATCGTTGATGGAGAAAGGGGTTTTCTTCGCAACGTGTCTCCTCTAAATCGTTTCCGTAGATCGTAGTAAACATTTTGTAGTATGTATGCAAGTTGTTAGAGAGTTCAATAAGGTGTTGAAGCACTTGTGAGTCAATGTAAGATTAGGAAGTCAAACAGGCTCTGTTGGGATCGGCCAAAGTGAAATGAAGGAGGTCAGCTTTGTGCTTGTTAAACCATTGATGAACTGACCGTGGGCGATGAACAGTTGCATTGTCGCAAATGTAGCAATGAAGGATAGACTTGCTCGGCAACAATATTTATGTAGTCCATGAAAAGCACCCGACCTTCCATGAATATCAGAGGACCAGTACCCATATCAGCCGAATAAACGCCACACCATGACACTATATTCTTCCTATAAGGCATTCTGGATACATTGCTTGATGGAACTCCCGTCGGTTGAAAATAACCAAGTTCATAACGCCACTTTCCTTTTGTTTGTAGAAATCAGGGGTTTCGTATAGGCATGCGACTGCCGATTTGGTTCCGCTTCAACTCTTGGCATATGGTTTCGGCAGATATGGGTTGGAAACAGTCTTAGTTAAAATCATTTGTCAACGATGGTAGTCTCGCTGATGATTGATTGTCTTTGAGGCACAGCTACTCCTTTTTAAACAAAGACTGGATCATTTGTTCCAACGGTTGAATACTCTGAATATCGGACCAAATTCTATGGTTAGGCCCACCTACTTCCTTCTTAAATAAGCACACGCTTGTAACACATGACTTCAACTATTTTACCTAAAAACGAATGAAATGAGATTAAAACAAATGAAAAGGACTGTTCGATTCCACAATAATTAGCTACGAGTTTGCTGTAGTTGTGAGTAGTGATGTCAAGATCCGGATAATTCAAGATCTGGATATCCGGATCTTTTTTTCGGACCTAGGTCCGAGATCCGGATCTTGGTCAGAAATCCGAGATCCGGATCTTGGATCCGAGATCCGAAATTCGGATCCTATATCAGAAAATTGTGTATAGGCAAACTTTTTCTGAAAGCAGTTTATAAAAGCTTATATTAAGTGATAGCCTAGTCCTCTTAAGTCCTAATTAGTCTTAATACGCATCCAACGAAAGGATCCGAATCCGGATATTTTCAGATCAGAGATCAGAGATCCGGATCCAACGGACATCACTAGTTGTGAGACTCTTATCTTGTATACAGACTTATAGTGGCCTGAAGAGGTCATACTACGTGAGGCTAGATCTGAATTTGCCACTTCAGTTGGACTGACGTCATTAGACGTGGATTTTGGTTGTTGATGATGATTGATTTAGATTCAATAGACGCTTCTATGTATATTCAAACTCATTCCATTTTAGTAAGTGAACTTTGATTGGTTCATGCTGTGTTGCATGTGCGTATTTTGTTCGTTTTTTATTTAATCTCGTTTAAGTGTGAAGAACTTACTTTTTTTTTTGTTTTTCTCGGTGCTATCAATTATTTTTGTTTTTGGCCCTCCTTCTCTCATAAATTTTGAGCCTCTTTCTTTTTATTTATTCTTTATTTTTTTTGCCTCGTTTTTGTTTTGTTCGTCTTGCGTAACTCATTTCTTCGCCATGTGCCGCGAGGAGCGTCTTCCGTTTCCGCTCTTCTAAATCTTCTCCTCAAAAGCCGGTCTGTTAAGGCAGTCGATGGGCGCTTGTCTGTTTGCTCACGCGCACACGCGCTCACCCACTCGTCCTGTTAATGGATGGCGGCGAAGAGGGCCAAAGCCAGCCAGCCATCGGCCGAGCATCTGCTCCTTGTCCGAGAGGACATGGACGAGGAATTTTTCAAGGATTGTTGAGTTGTCATCGTTTTCAGCCCTGTGTAAAGGGACACTGGGCGACCATTAATAGCTCTTGTGCAGAATGTATAACGCGGCAACTCGCTTATCCGTGAAATTTATGGATTCTGATATCAGGCGAAAAATGGCGTCCTTGGCACGCACAACGTTCCTGACGTAACAATAGGATTTGGCTTGTTTTTTTTTTTGTTCTTTTTTTTTTACTTTTTTTTTACCTCCTCCAATGTTCGGCTAAATGTTTCTTTTTTTTGTAATGATGCTTATTTAGGATACACTTGCCTGTTATTCACGTGTATCTGTGAAAATATAGAATTTAACTTATTAGGATGATTAGCTGTTTAATGCAGGAAGTTTGGTTGATAGTGTTTTGATTTCATATGTTGGTTAGAAGTTGTTCTATGAATTGGTGAACGGACCTATACCCAAACTTATAACTAGAAACTGATAATTAAATCATAAGGTAATATTACCTATCCCGCTTATACTGCCACACATATGGCCATTTCGTGTCTAGCCCGTTCGTGTCTTCGAACTATTTACACAATCTACCAAAAAGTAATTGAGCACTCCCTGACTCGATTAATGGACTCGCGTGGCAATTATATGACTTAAAGCAGCTATAGTTATGCAAAGTACCACTGTAAAAGAAATGGCGCATGATGCAGAGATGTCGGAATTCGATAAGGATGTAATTGTGGGATGCCACATTGGGGGACTGTCCAGCAGAGAAATTGCTGCTAAGTTAAGCAGGCTGAAATCAACTGTAGCATTCATGCAGCGAAGGAGAAAGGAATGCTGAATCTCCGGGCGACCGAAAATTCTGACCAACAGAGATCGTAAGACACTGAAACGTGAAATTATCAAAAACCGGACAGAGCCGATGGCCATCATCAGTTAGAATTTCAGGCAGCAACAGGGTGTCCGTTTCCACTGAAACATTGGGAGCAGAGGACCATCACATTGGATGTTCACTTAGAGCAGCCGCGCATAAGCTTTATATCACGAAAACCTATAAGTCTCAGAAGGCTCAAATAGTGTCTAGACCATCGCAACTGCACACTGTAGCAGGAAATCAGATCTGTCGAATGATGAGGCAAGGTTCACTGTCCTAATCCGATGGAAATTTGGTAATGGTGGGACTATGGTGTGGTGATGTTTTATGTATACCTTCTTGGACCACTGGTGGTTGTTCGTGTAACATGAACTCAGTCATGCTATAATATTCTGGACCTTGAAGTGATCCCAACACTAATGTCATTACGGAATGGATCCTTGTTATTTCCAGGATGACAGGACTAAGTATCATGTTACTGTTGCTACAATGCCGTGGTCTGAAGAGGACAATGTTCAATACTTGGGTTGGCCTACACGAGCCCCAGCCTCAATCCCATTGGGCATCTTTGGAGCGAGTTGGAACGGCAGGTAAGGTCTCGGGAGCAGCAGCCAACTTCCAATATCCATCTGTGTGAAATTTTCCAAGAGGAATGGCGGAAGATTCTAATATATGTCATCCGCAACTTAGTTTCGAGCATGCCTCAGAGGACGGCTGCTATTATAGCCACAAGAGGTGGCATCACCGGGTTTTGACAGCTCAAAATCTCAGACAAACATTTTGTGTATGTGCTCAATTACTTTTTGGTAGATAGTGGATATCAAGTTGTTGCACATGGAATGTCGGATTCGGTAGTGAAACTTCAAACAATAATAATTCCGAAAATGACTTTTATTAATCAAAATAGGCACCATTAGATGATATACACCTCTTCCATCGAGATAACAGTGCCTTTATGCTAGTTTCACAGAAATCCGGGGTTCTGAACTGAGGAAACTCTCAAAGACGTTCTTCCGTGTTGAATCTTTTTTTTTCGAAAAAAAAATCCAAATGATATAAAAGTGTTGATCGGTTGGCGAGAAGCCTGGAAAGTACCATGGGTAAAGAAGAGCTTCATAGTGCAAATTGGGTAATTTTTGGCGTTTTGTTCTTCCGGTCGACTCTACATGTTTTGTTCAGTGAGGTATGAGGTTCCCACTTATCAACGTATAGCAGGCCACTATTTTTGTTACACCCTTTATATTATGCAGAACTTATAAAGCAGAAGAATACGGTAGATAGAGCGTATTCTTTATTAAGCAATGTGTTTCCTATCTCGCACCTGTATGGCACTACACTTGCTTCAGTTGTAGCAACCATTCATACAAGGGCCAATGGCTTGACTCTCTGGTGACTAAGCTTTCACTGAAAAACAACAAACAGTAACGTTTGACAACGTGTGCATTACAGAAGTGCTTCGAACTGACACCCCCTTTCTTGTACACATCAGTGCAATCGCTGAAGCATTGACTGCCGCACCCGTTCAAATACGCCACGTGTAGTGCGTATGGTGTTATCCGTGGAAGAAGAATATCGACATGATCTACAGGTGTGACTTTCTCTAGGGTCTTCAGATGTCCTCACAAGAAAAAAACCTATGTACTGTTTGCCAATGAACTAAAAACAACAGACAATGGCAAACAATCAGAAACACTGAAACAAGTACCCTCTAGCTACCATATTCTTTTGTAATTTAAGTTCTAAATCACCCTGTATATTTTATAATAAGATAGTATCAAAATTGATCTGATTATAATGAGGTATAAAATTATATTCAGTTTTTATGACTGGATCTTACGTTATTGGTCATTCAGTGTCTTAAACTACGTAGGGTCATATGTGACAACTCTGCTTTGTCAAATTTTAATTTACAACGTATTTATTAAGCTTGAGTGTCATTGTTAATTGTTAATAAAATTCCGACCCCTGCTATAATGTGTTTATGCATTTGCTGTATGTTTCTGTTGCGAATTTAAAAAAATATTATTTCGGGACGTACTGCATATTGTCAAACAAATTTTACAAATAAATATCCATTTGTTAACATAAATGGCAGTGCAAAAACCCTAAGTTTAAATCAATCACTGTAAATTTGTTAATCCCTGATTTTTAGTAGTTTCTCTCGTTTCATTCTCAGGTTAGATGGGCTTTGGGTTTCGGATTTTGCCACCAGACGTCGCCATCTGCCTTTCCCTTTGGTTCGCCCGTAGTAATTTGTGGCAGAGCGTAGGCAACGACGACGGTTAATTAGAATGGAGCAATTTGCTCGAGTGTGCGCAGCGATTCGGTCAGGTAATTGTATTCGTAAAATTATTTTTCCCACTCCCTCCTCTCTCTTCTTCTTCTTTCTCCTTTTAATTTCCTTCTTCTTTTTACCCCCACCACCGCCACCTTTCTTTCTCTCTTATCCTCGGTTCAGGCCATGGCCATAAAATCCCATATGTTCCTCAGCTAGGATTTCCTCCCCTTCCATCCGCAGATTTGAATTATGGCCTCTTAAAATGTAAAAATATAATTTTAATTGCTTCGTAATAAAACATTAAGAGCCAGATTTGGCGACCACGTCAAACCGTCTCCCAATCATTTGCGACAGCCGTCCTTCCTTTTTTTCTTTTTTTTTTTTCTTTCTCTCCATCCGTTTTTCTCAGCTTCTCTCCTTTCACCTTTTCTTTTCATTAAGGTGAGATTAAACTTCAAATACCGTTCAGATTTAAAATTAAAAAAAAAAAAAAAACGAAGAAATTCTCCACCAAAGTCTCACCAATTTTCTCTTCCCCAGTCCGCCCTCATTTTTTTTTCTCTCTCTCTCTCTCTTTCTTCTTCTTCTTCCAAACGTCTATTATTTTTTTTTTCTTTCTTTAGTAATGAACGTATATTAAGATAATTTCTGAAGAATGACGTTAATTTTTCCTGAAATAAAAATCTCTAATGATGTTTTCATTCAATTCATCTGGATTTGAAAATCACTGAAAGGAATCACGGGCGCCTGCATAATGAGAGAGATAATGAATGTGGGATAATTTAATAGAACAATGAATATTTTTAGTTAGAGAAAGAAAAATTAACGAGGAAATTTCTTTCTCATTTTTTGGAAGGTTAAAACAAAGAAATTTAATAAAACATATTTTGAGGGGTTTTTTAAGAATATAATGGTTCTAAACTTTTGAAAGCGTTATTTCGAGTAAGTCTGAGTAGTTGTCTAATTATTTCCACGTTTAGAGTAATTAAAACTCATGTAAGTTTTCTAGATATCGAAACACCTTACAGTAGATTAATGGACTCTTTTTAAATAGTAAAGGCAAAAAAAGATTCCTTGAACCACACATTTCTGAAATGAAAAACGACATATTAAACGTTGGAAGCCACATCAGCTTGTCTTTAAAGCTCTTCATTTACGTATCTTTGAAGTTGAAAATTGATAAATGCCTGTTTTGCAGTTTAATCAAATTAAGTGGAATCCAAAAGCTGCAAACCGAGTTTGTGGCAACCACTTTGTTAGTTTCCTGAGTCAAATGGGGCACATTGAAGAGCAATCGCGAGCACTCTTCTAGCAAACACTCTTCATGCGAAAACCATGCGACAGTCTGGTACAATAGAGAATTGCAAGATTACAGAAGAAGCAGTCACTCGCAATTTTACATCGTGCAAGCTGGATCTTGAACCAGACTAGTCGTGTTTTATATCTTGTTGCGTATTGAGATGTTGACGATGGCTTTTCCATACACACTTATACAGAATGGTCCAAAAATCAAGATATGCAAAGAAATTGTAAAATATTATATTTTTTAAATATATTTTTTTAATCCCGATTCTTAGACTTTATGAGAATCATCTTAATCGATCTGCCCAAAGTATTCTTCTAAAGAGTCATCGAAATAAAACGCTTAAGTGACTCGCCATTGTATTATGTACTCGTTTCACTTCGTAGAAGTACGTCTTCTGCCGCTGTAAGTATTTAAGGAAACCAGTGCCGTCGTATCCGCTAATATTACGCTTCAAGCCCGCTCCATAATAAGAGCGAACTCCATAATAACAGACTACTATATACGAACGGCTTATATAAATACACTATTCATGTCCAATATTTTTATAATCGTTATTAGCCATACATGATAATAAAATAATGAGTAAATTGAAACGGCGTAACGGTGAATTCCCAAAGGCATCCCTACTGCCATTGTTAGCTGAAATCAATTCTTCTTGCATAGGTCCAATTGTGCGGTGTCAATGTCAGTATCTGTGTTTAACTTGCATTTCTGCAAATGGGGTTTCAAAAATGCAAATATGAAAAAAGGGAAACAGTTTTTACTCAGTTTCTACACACATTGTCCAATGAATTATAAACATGTGTTTAACAATTTATCGAACTCTTCAGACTTAATTGCAGCATGTATGGGCGTAGCATAGATGTTGAAGCACTTGCAAGTCAATGAAAACTGGCCCTTTCACCCGACATTCTCTTGGTTTTCGCAGATTTCTTGGAAGAGAGTCTTGTTATCCGATATGTCGTTCCAATACGTCCCAAACAATCTCTGTGGGGTACAGATCTGAGCTCTGCGACCAGGGTAGGTGACGGAAGTCATCTTTGTGCTTGCTAAATCATTGCTGAAGCAACCTTACGGACTAAAATCAAGGATAAAAATATAATATTGCAGGATGGTTTTGGTCGACAACTGTTCAAATTGTACTTGGCACCGGTTTCGTACTAGCAAATGAAACTTCCACCACCACCACCAAAACCTTGAGTTGTTTTCTTCATAAAGCAAGCTGGATCAATTGCTTCAGGGGACTCCCGCCAAATATTCTGCCTATCTTCGGTACAAAAAAAACTAGTATCGTGATTCTTCAGGCTATATAACCTCCTTCCAGTAGTCCCGATGTTCCAGACACCAATATATACGAACTTTTCAGTTGAACATGTAAATCACAAGCAAGTTCTTATAGATAAAATGAATTTCCTACAAACATTAATAAGAGGCTTAATTACAATAAACATCACTGGATGCTTTCGCTACGATACTGATGATGAGACTACCAACAAAACTTTTTAATTTAATAGATTTTAGCACTTTAGGTACGATTTAGGAGAGTTTGGCACTTTCTGTTGATCTTCTAATTAGTACGTAATGCTTAAACCTTTGATTGGATTCACTTGATTGCGTGCAACGGTTACAATGACATGAAAAATTATGGAAGAGAGATGTAGAGAGATGGTTTTCAATTTTTTTTTTATATATATAAGGGAGCTTTTATCGATAAAGGCGAGAAGGAGGGAAGGAATAAGGGTCACCCTGAAGGTTTCTTCTTTTCTTCCCCAGGGAGCGCCACTGGCATCTCACGGTTTAAGGAATATTGTTTTATTCATCATGAGTATTTGCATTAAAAGAAGACTATGCTGTTGTTTCAAAGAAAGAAGAAAATAAAGAGTAGGAACACTATTCCGTGCGAGTTCTTAAAAATATTGTTTTTCTACAGGAATTTCTGAAGTAGGCTATTTATAGTAGCGTTGGTCGGTTTTTAAAAACCGGGTTTAAAAAAAAAGTTTTTTCGGATAAAATTTGTAAAATTCGAAAACAGGTTTTTAAATTTAATTTTAGATCCTAGAATTAATATGGAAAAATTAATTAATTATTTAATTAGAAAGGCAAATATGTTAACTTGACTGCTAATTTATTAGCGAGTGACGGGTATTTGAATTTCAGTGACATGAATTAAAACTTTACATATTTAAAATTAAATTTAAATACTGAAATGAGTTAAAAATTTTCAAATGATTTAAAAGTAGAAATCCAAGATAGAAGACAAGTTGGATTGGTCTACATCTAGTGCATAAAGGTTTACATGTAGTGAATACCACATCTCAAGCGTATACCTGCTACCCTATTTTCATTCAGAAGGGACAGGTCCAGTCTAATCTGCCTTAACTCTCCGTAAAAAGTTCCTACGGAGCATGTAAAAATCTTTTTGCACCCGACTGTGCTTACTTGCAAAATCCACAAAACATTGCGGCCAAGACATCTGGTGTTCCAGTAGCTTCAAGTCTGGCTTTACCAAATTATGTGGAAAAGAATATATACGAATTCCTGAATGAATACAAATTCGATGATGAATATATCTATTAGTCAGGACACTGTTCTAAAAGAAGCCATGGAAAAAAATAAATTCATAGGTTTCTTAAGGAACCTGAAGAAATAACAACAAATCCGAAGACACCGAAGGTCGGATTTTTAATATTTGAGGCAACCAATAAAAAATACAAAAAATTAGATGTCCTGAAAACGATAACACCAAGCTCAGTAGCCAATGAGGGAAAAATTTCTATAGTAGACAATTTTGTATCTCGAATACAACGAAATTAAATATTTATTCAGTGAACATTTTATGCGAAATACAACGAAATCCTAAAAAAATTAAACTTGTATACTATGTGATCAAAATTTAGGGACACCAGCATTTCCTCGCCGCGCTTACTAATGATAACACGAATTCACGAATTAGTAAGCGCTGGCAGTCCCTTTTGCTCTAATGACAACCTCCACCCTCCGAGAAAGATTTTCCACCAGTTTATGATAGTAAGAAGCTGAATTTCCCTTCCATTCCTGCCTCAGAGCACTGGTTAGTTCAGCCACGGATGATGGACTGCGTGGTCTGGCTCGTAGTCGACGTTCCAATTCACCCCAGAGGCGCCCAGTGGGATTGAGATCGGGGCTCTGGGCAGGCCAGTCTATTTCTTCAACCCCGGTGTCTTGAAACAGTTGTGTACAGACCTTGTTTTATGGCAAGGAGCATTGTCATATTGATACAGAAAAGGCCAATCTCCGAACTGTTCCCACAATGTTGGCAGTGCACAGTTGTCTAAGATGTCTCGATAAGCAACAGCATTCATCTTTCCTTTAACATAAACAAGCTGGCCCAGTCCGAATCTTGAGAAAGAGCTCCATACCATGATGCCACCTCCTCCAAACTCTACACACCCAGTTAGGAAACCCAACTTCGTCCATCTGATTGCCAAAGTGTGTGCCGTGATTCATCAGTCCATAGGACACGTTTCCACTGTTCCATGCACCAGTTTTACACCCCTCGAAACGTCGCCTGGAATTGTTGTTGTCAGTGATGAAGGTTTTGTGAGCAGCAGCACGACCGTGGAAACCCAGGGAATGAAATTCCCGATGAATAGTGATTGTGCTAGCAACACAGGAAGTAGAATTTCTGAACTCTGTAACAATCATTTCAGCAGAAGACCTTCGATTGCTCTGGCTCGCACGTTGTTGCTAGCACAATCACTGTTTCGGTCAATTTCTTGGGTCTGCCAGTTGGTAGTTGCACTGTTGTTGCTCCTTGGGTCTTCTTCCACTTCGCAATCACATTGTCTATAATTGTACGAGGTATTTGTAGAATGGTGGAAATCTCACGAACTGACTTGTTGCACAAGTGGCATCCTATGATGGTTCCACGTTGGAAGTCGCTGAGCTGTTTTGAACGATCCATATCTTAATAATACGAAGCAGATATGTGTCTGAAGGTGTGTGATGTTATTTAAATAACTTACATGTCAATGTCATACAACGTTTGGCAACTTCCATGAGTTATGAGAGGTGTCCCTAAAGTTTTGATCACAAAGTGTATATCTTGTACGATTTTAGTTATTTTAGTCTTTTTTGTATGCTATACATAAACTAATTGGGCACTTACACAAAATGTTTATCTGGAGGTTTTGAAGTGTCAAAACCTGGTGACGCCATCTCTTGCGGGTACAATCACAGCCACCTTCTGAGGCATGCTCGAAACTATGTTGTGCAAGACATCATTGGAATTTTCTGCCATTCCTCTTGCAAAATCTCACACCGGTGTAATATGGAAATTCCTCTCTGCTCCCGAGATATTATCCGCCGTTCTAACTCGTCCCAAAGATGCTCAGTGGGATTGGGGTCGGGGCTCTGTGGAAGCCAGTACAAGAGTTGAACATTCTTCTCTTCATACCACGTAAGGTAGCAGCAGTTACATAACACCTGGCGTTATTATCTTAGAAGAACAGTATGTGTCAGGGACTTTTGATTCAAAGAACAGAGCGGGACGATTTATTAAGTGAATATAGTAATTCTGATCTCAGTCCAATTCGTATGCTGTCGCTTCCTGAGGTGAAGGGTTTGAGTTCACATGGTCTGTATTATATCCCAGTCTTGCAGGGTCGTCGCCAGTAAGAAGTGGCTTTGAGGTAAGTTGCTGCAAGGAGGTTTCCGACCACGTGGTATGAAGGCTTGGACCTCGAGGTACCGCAATTTCGGATAGCGGCAACTGCTCTGGGTAAGTCGACCGGGAGGAGAAGGCTGTATGAAATAGAATAACGAATTAGAACAATGGCGATACAAGTAAGTTTTCCTAGCAAATGGATACACAAATAATGGCACACTAGTCTTAACACGATACTAATATTACCAAGGGAAGCTGCTCCAAAGTCCAAGCGCGGACAATCGCGTGGGCGCCCAACGCTACTGCTGGCTATAATGGAATAGGGGAGGGCCACCAGCTTCCACGGGAGAATATCGTATTCTGTCTTGGTTCGTGTCGTGTCGTCTGCGTTGCTGCCCACGTAGGCTTGCTGTGCAGGATTCGTCTCAATGTAGACCTCTAAGGGGACGATTGACTGGTCAGCAATCTCGTCTCTGGGCTCCTCGATAGCTGCCAAATAGTGCGCTGTACTTTGGACTTCCTGTAGCTGCACCGGTTGCGCACCCTGGGCGGAGTGCGATTTCAGGGAACGTATGCTGCCGGTGTCTGTAAGCAAGGCAAAGTCCTTCCTTACTTGGAGAGAGAGTCGGACGCCATCATCGTTTTCGGCAGACGAGCAAGTCGGCCTTTTCTGTCGACGGCGCAATTCGACGATCGGTGGAGATTGATGGTCCCGGACGTTCCTCGGGCGAGATGTCCTCGATCTGCCCCTCGGATTTTGGCACGGATTTCGATACGATGCGTTTCGATTCGGCGGGCCTCTCCTCGTTACTTGCCAGGCCTGGTGACTATTCCCAACGGGCTTCTTGGGACTAAGAGTAGAAGATAGATACAATGAATGATAAAATTCATAAGTCTTACAGTCCTTAGTCCTCGCTCCGTGTTCACCGCCTTTCGTCCTGAGTTGGGATCCTTCATCAATCGCTCACCACTTGCTCTCTTCCTTTCCGTTCCTCTCCTTTTATTTCTCCTTGGTGGATCCTGTGCCGATTCTGCGCCGTGCGTCCGCCTATCATCTTTCGAATCTGCCTCTCTCATCCACCAATGGTCTTTTCCCCGCTGTTTCTCCGTTTTTGCGGCGGGTGTACTCCTCGTCAAGGAGACGGCTTCTTCTTTTTTCCCTCTTTGTCAAATCCTCTCTAGTCTTCTCTTTCCTTCTATTTCTATTTTTCGGATTTGACAGTATGACTGTGAGTTCATGTTACCATGAACAACCAACAGTGATCCAACATTTTGGTGATTGAAACATTCATGATTCCACCTCTTTATGCAGAAGATTTGAAGAAATTCTCAGAAATTAATTAATTCGACGACTTTAGTTTTTGCAGTGGTTGTACGAAAAGTCGGTCTAAAATTGAATGTTAACAAGTTTGATATCGTTACTTTCTCTTGCAAAGTGAAGAGTATTTTAATTATTTTTTAATTGTTTAAGTTTTAAAATCTAATGACTATTTCTTGAAAGGTGCGGATGAGGTTCTTGTTGAAATGTCTAAGAATCGGTTGCCTGGTTCGTCCTAGTAACATGCATAGACATTTTGATCTTTCAGTCGCATTGTTTAACATGATTTTTGGTAGAAAGATTTTCTATTGGTTTTTGATATGGGTACCTTTTTTAGAATTGTTAAAAATATGATTCTTTCTATAAACATAAAAACTGGATTGCTTCTATAATAATTCAGGTCACCAAGCAATCTATAAATTTTGATTTTTATTAGAAAATTTTACTTGTAAATGTTTGAAGAAGGTGTTTGCTGGTTTTATTCTCCAGAATTGATTGCTGTCTTAGAATTAAGACATAATTATTCTAACCGCAGGTCACCTATAATGTTGGTGAATGTTAATTGCCCGATAAGTTCTTATTGGATTGGCCCTTTACTTCTAAAATTACCAAAATTTTTAATAATTAAATTTTTCTAAGTCGCTTGTTGTTTGGGAAGGCAACAACCATCCAGTGTTCCAGGTATCTATTGTGATTCTGTTTTTGGCCTACCACTCTCTAAGAGTGAAGGCCTTTGTTTTCGTTTCAGAAACTGACAATTTTTTTTTACTGAAATCGACTTAAAAACTCATGATTCGTAAAGATATGTTGAAATTTTGAATAAAAAATTTTCCGTCTGTACGTATGTATGTGACCAATTTTGTGCAGATAACTCTGAAACGGCAAATAGCCGAACCAAATAAAAATGATACATACTTAGAGGGTTCCTTAAATTGTGCCTTAGCGTATATTTTATGTCAATTGGGTAAGCCTTTTTCGAGATATTAATTATTTTCTAAAAAATAAAAAATGGCTGTAGTTTTCAAACGAGCGAACCAAACTCAATAAACTCGATATGTGCGTACTCCTCTCATTAAGGCGATTTTTTTTTTTGTAAATGACTTGTTTGGTTGTGATGAGCCGTTTTGGAGTTATTTAATATCCCCTCTCCCAAGACCCCGCCCCCCCGTCAACTTTTTTATTTTTTTAATTTTTTTTTTATTTTTTAGAAATTCAGACAGTGGGGTTCTTAAACTATACATTGACCATTTTTTAATGGGCTATTAATTATTTTTTTTTGAAAAAAATGAAGAAATGGTAGAAACATTCATTTCAAAGCTCCAAACACAATATGATATTAAAAAATACAATTTTCTTTTTGACGTAGAATCCAATATTTTTCAATAGATACAGACAATGCTTCCATAGGATCGCTGTCCCCAAAAGTTTACTTGTGCACTAAAAAATGTTGAATTTTTGAAATTCTGACTTCGGATTCTTACAGACCCTTAAAAAATAGAATAGGAATGTCTGTAAGACTCACTCTCTATGTCTTCATCGATAAAATTCGGTTCAAAACTTTAAATGTTCCACACTTTCATGGCCTGTATCTCCTAAACGGTTGGATCAATTGAAAAAACACTGATAATAAAACATTTCTCAAATGTTGTGTACAATCTGAATATACCATTAAAAATAGGAGTTCCTATTTAAGATTTCAAAGTTACCCCCTCCTTCCACCCTCCCCCCCCCCTCACAAGCGGGGGGGGCGGGGTAATTGTTTAACTAATAAATTTCCCCCGCGAAATAATTCATATTTTGGACATTTTTTTGTACAATGCTTAGTTTCCGAGATATTCAGTTGCCTCAAGATACATGCCTCACCCTGTACATAAATCGCATTTGATGAAGATGCTGCTTATGTTGACGGTCATGGCTCATTATACAGCTCCATGGGTTGGATTTTATCACTCGGTGTTGAAACGTTTATATCATCAGATATGTTATTTGCGTCGAACTGAGCAGTGGAAGTTATTGGCGCATTCGTATCGGGCTATTGTTCACTTTGGCGTCGCCACAACTCAAATTTTTAGTCGTTCCTGCTGAGCCCGTAGACATTCAACATCGGACATCTGGGTCTTCATGGATTCCCCATCTCTCGATCTGTTTACCTGTGACGTTTTCTATAATTTTTCTGGCGTTTATAATGCATAAACTTGGAAATTCTGTAATTTTTGCGAAATTTCCAGAATTCGAAAGCCGATATCTTAGATACTATTAAATACTGAGGTTTAATTTTTATACTATTTTATAAAGCGCAAAAAGATAAAACAATAGACACCTCAAATGTCCTATCACAAAGGAAGCCGGAGCTAGACTAAATTAATCTCCTCCAGAGAGCAGATTTTCTGACTCCACTCTGTACTTCGATTGCATCAGCCGATAATGTCAGCATGAAGTCGATGAAAGTCTAAAGCATATTTTGTTTTATATACTATCGAATGCAATATCATTTATTTTTCTATCATTAATAGTTTGGACATTATTAAGGTTTTCGTGATCAACACTTTTCGTGACATTCACGATTTAAGCGTGGCATCCCAGTATTGAAACATAAGACGTATTCTACGTCAAAATGAAAATTGTATTTTTCAATAAGAGGAAGCTCTACATCGTTTATATTATATTTGGAACTTTGAAATGAATGTTTCTGCCATTTCTTCATTTTTTTCAAAAAAAAAAATTAATTTCTCTAAAAAGGCTTAACCCATTTCCATAAAAAATGAATTTCTAAAAATAAAACAAAAATTAAAAAGAATAAAAATGCCTGTAAGACCCACTCTCTATCTCTTTGTCTTCATCGATAAAACTGGGTTCAAACTTTAAAAGTTCAACATTTCAGAGCCTCTATCTCCTAAACGGTTGGATCAATTGAGGAGAAAAAACACCAAGAATAAAACATTTCTCGAATATTGTATACAATCTGATTATACCATTAAAAATAGGGGTTTCTATTTAAGATTTCAAAGTTACCCCCTCCCCCTAGCCCCCCTCACAAGGAGGGGGGATAATTTTTTAACTAATGAATTTCTCCCGCGAAATACTTCACTTTTGATTTTGGACATTTTTTCATACAATGTTTAGTTTCCTAGATATTCAGTTGTCTCAAGATAAATGCCTCTCCCTGTATATGCGACAGTTTGGGACACGGAATCCATATTTCCTTCTATATTCATAAACAAAGAATTTGGATATTCGTGTAGCCTAATGTTTGTGATAGATTTTGTTTTGAGAAGGACTTGAAGCACCCAGATAACAGAAGTGTGATATCTTAGCTTCATCATTTTCATCCGCCCTGTGTGAAAGATTTCATGCTGTGTAAAACAAATATAAAACTATTCAAAAATTTGATATAAGTTATAGAAGAGCAGGCGTTTTTGCAATTGTTTGAAATGTAACTCTTTAAAGAATTCGAACCTATACTGACAGACTGGTCTAACTATAGACGACTGATCGACGCTGATCTCAGTGATATTTGCATTGTTAAAGTTTTGTACAATGGTGTAGTGAGATCTATACTAGGAAGTGTTTATTCTGTGTGACCAGATTATTATGACCATTCTGATGTCTGTAGGCAAATTAGCTATGATTTCGCGCTGAAGTTGCTAAAGAGCCGGACTAGTGTAAATAGGCAAGCAGGTTGTTTACCACGACATTGGAAGTGATTTTTTTCAGAAGATTATAGGTAAACGACGCGATTTAACAGCCATGGAATTAATATCAGCAAAACGGCTGCATTCGTTAAATGTTCAAGAGCAACTGCTGTTAAATTGTTACAGACTGGACTGTTTGCCGGAAAACTGATCTGAACGTGCCAGTTGTGGTCATCAATGTTCTGGCAGAAAGGAGAGTGGCAAGACTGGTACAAGACAACAGAAGGGCAATAGCGCATCAAATTACCGCAGATCATTATCAGGGATCCTCTCAAATGATCTCTAAACGCACTGTTCGCCAAATACAGCATAGTATGGAATATGGGAGCCGAAGGCCAGTTCGAATATCTTTGCTATCTGCAGTTAACAAGATAAAACGTCTCCAATTCGCACAGGAACACAAGGATTGGACAGTTGAGCATCGAAATAAAGTCATGTGGTCTGATGAACCACGTTTTCATGCAGATAACAGAATGAGAATTTGACGGAAACTGCATGAAAGCATGGACCCCACATGCATGAGTACAATCGTTCAAGATCGTGGGGGCAGGCTCGGCTTGGGACATATTTTCCTGGCATAATATGGGTCCTTTATTTGCTTAGAAAAACGTCTGAATATCAGAACATATCTAAGTATCTTTGCTGATCAAGTTCATGCAATCATGTTGATGGTGTATCGTAATGGAGATGGCTTCTTCCAACGTGACAATGCGGTATGCCACGCTACTCGTATTTTGCTGGAATAATTTCAAGAAGAAACGATTCCTGTGCGTTGTTTGCTGCAAAAAATATCTTTTGCTACTGAATGTATGCTTTAACAATTGATTCGACAATTGAAAATGATAGGCGAGATTGTTGCGATCGCCACGAACGACGACGAACCTGGCTTAGGTGGCCCCCATTTTTCACCAAATCTCAATCCAATTGAGTATTTGTGGGAGAAAGTTGAAAGAGCCGGCACACAGGTGGTCCCAAAACAACAAATTTCACACAACAGGACAGTCTTATTCAAAGGCAAATACTGTTATGACAGCCTATAACAAGCAGGGAAAGATATCATCTGCGAAGCACAACATTGCCCGAAAGTCGAAGCTCACTGATAGAGGCTGAAGGGGTTTGAAGCGGATTATGGCCAGAAAGCACAAGACAACAGTATTCATGGTGTCAGATTCATCGCATCACCATTCAACATCTCGTGGAGTAAATGCGAATCGCCGCAGTATTGAAGGCAGAAGGTGCCCCAACGAAGTACTGATGGGGTGGTCATAATAATCTCGCCACTCAGTGTATATTCATCCTAAAGTGTCGATATCTGATATGGAAATATTGTTGTTCGGTGCGATAGTGAAATATTTACCAACAACTAGACCAGTTTGTGACAATATGGAGGTGGATACGAATATTGCAATTACGACAGTTAGCATTATCAATGTAGATGCTACATTAAATTTATACACTTTAGCTTTATGAAGAAACATTTTAATTTAGATTTCATACCCATCGAATCACCTATTACATTGGGTGGCAGTACTATAAATTTGATGTTTGCGCGAAACATTGGTTCTTGTCTATTGCCATTTCTAACATACTCCCAACACAGCCCCGTAATTCTTTTTGATTCCGTATCATTATCTCGTGGTAGGCCTGTGCGAATGTACCATTCCGCCATACCAATTTATTTTACTTCTGTTACAGTATTATTATAAACATTTATTATATACAGGGCTACTGTAAATGTCCGATTGGATTTCAAAACACTGTATTTTCCAAAATAAAGTATTAAGCTTACAGATATAATTGATACATGAATAGAACCGTAAACTCATACAAATATTCATCGTGATACACCAGTTGGCAGCACAAGTGCAGTTCCTTTACAAAATGGCGATAATCCAGTGCAACGTACATTCAGAAGAGATTACAGAAAAGAACCACCATGTAAACAGTGCATATTGCGTTGGTATTGGCAGTTTAAGGATCCCTTAGGCCCCTAGTATCGCTTGTCCTCCTGGTCGTCTGATTTAATGCTGTGTGACTTCTTCCTTTGGGGGTAAAGTAAAGACCTTGTTTACAACCACCTAAACAGGTAGAAGCATCACTGCTGCTGTGATTACCATTGACAAGGGAATGCTACAAAATGTATGGACCGAACTCGACTACTGCTTAGATGAGTGTCGTGTGACCAGAGGAGCACACACAGAATATTTTTAGAGTGTGAGGAAAGCCTGGCGAGTTTATTGTTCTTTTCAATTATATCTCGTATGGTTAATAATTTGGAAAGTGCAGTTTTTGGAATGGGTTTGTAGTGTCTCTGTATATTTGTAAAAATTTGATAACTGTTTTTTTGGAAATACTAGAATTCGAAAACTTTTTCTTTTCAAAACGTGATATTTGTAAATAAACCCTAATTTATGTCATGAAGTGAATTAAAGAAAATTCTATAGAACATTGTCATTTACTTGGTTTTGGAATCTTTAGAATTGTCATTTTATGTCTCTGCTAAGAACCTCTTGAAATTTGATTCTGCGCTTTGCAACTATTTTGAAAGCTTGCATTGTCTTTTGATGACGTCACGAGCGTTGCCTTACAACAAAGAATCATGGAATTTAGATTGTAGATGAAGTTATTAATCGAAAGTGACGCCACGACGAGCCTTCCAGTCTCATTTTCGATAGTTTGTAGATGTTTTTCTTTCCATTTCTTTCTTGCTTTTCTCTCATTTTTTCTATCTCCTCTCTTTCCTACTCCCTCCCCCTAACGGCTTGTGCCGTGTTAAGACCGATTGATCTCCTTGCGACAGTTCTTGCGCCTCGCCTCCTCCTTTTTCACCATGGACTTTTGCATTCGCCCATTTCCCTCTTCTTTTGTCAGGGACAGATAATAGATGAAGAAGCTCCTAACCACATCTCGGTTGGACGTGTTGTGTAGACTCTTCTCTCTCTCTCCCTCTCTCTCTCTCTCTCCCTCCCATCTCAGCTTGTCCGCACTCCTCACAGTCTCCCTGGGGGGAGAGAATGGTGAATGGAGGGGTAGGACGACGATGCACTGTCCATTCGAAGCCCCCTGATTGTCCATGCCGCGCATTCATCATCGATCCGGACATGCGCAAGAGAAACTCCTCGACGGGTTTAACGGATGAATTCAACTGAGAAGAAAGTTGAGATGGTGGGTGGGTGTGATGGAGGGATTGGTTGTGAAGAAGGAAAATGGAAAGAACAGAAGGGTAGGAGGAAAAGACAAAAGAAAAAGGCCCTGAAGAAATAAGAAGAGGAGGAGGAGGAGGACAGTCATTGGTCAGGGTGAGAGTGAGAAAGATGCAGGAGTGGAGGAGGAGGCTGGGAGTGGTGGTGGCGGTGGACATCGTCTTAAGCTTTGGGACTACGTTTAATTTGACAGTGATCGATTAGCATTTTATTTCGCGGCTCTGCCGTTAGGTGACTCGTCAAGCGTCGTGGCCAGTGATCAATAATCAAAGCGGCGGGACTGCCCGGGACCCAAGTGATTATTCCGAGCGGAACGACAGAGAAGGTGGCGAAGAAGAAGGACAAAAAATTACGTCTTCAGAATATTGAAGGAGGGAAGGATGCTGAGGAGGAAATTTAGGGTTATTTTTCTTTATAACTTTCCTTTTTTTTCATTACAGTGTGTGGCATTTTAAGTAATTTGCGAAGGACAAAGGGAAATAGCGCGAGAGGAGTCAAAATGAAAAGTTGCGTTCGAGGCTCTGACCCCTAGATTTTTGTCGCCTTTTTTTGTCCTGGAGATTTTAAAATGAATCTATGTAGTAGCAGCAGTAATATTAGGGAAGAATAGGGAGGCAGCTTGAAATGTTAGGGGTAGGGGTCTGGAAAGGAGAAATAGGACGAAGGACCGTGCATGGGTGAATCCGTTGATGACTTCAAAATCTGTACAGGGAGATTAAATTAGTTCGACACAGGGACCGCTGTGCAAAGCGGAAGAGCGAAAAGAGACAGGAGGGGGTCTTGACGGAGGAGTAGGAAGAGAACAACGAAAGAACAAGAAGGAGCGATGTAGGGGGTGGGCGTGGATTTCGTGTCATGCAGTTACCGCGAGCCATTTCAATTGTTAGCCACCGCCGACTGGACAGACACTTGAGTGAAATTTTGATAGAAGCCATTTTAAATTCAATTAAATTCAGATTGCATTCGTCGAAACTGCTGGGCTGTCAAGCAGGGCTACTGTCAATAGGCGTCGCCCGAACGCGCGCGGGTCGAGCAGATTATTGTCCCCACCCGCCCCACTCAACCTTCTCCTTTTCTTTGCCTTATATTGCTGGCCGAAAATTCGTTGGACCGAACTGAGAAGTTGCCAGTCGGAAAGAGGCTGGGTGGCAGGAGGAGAGGGTTGCAATTGAATTAAAATAGTTGGGAACGAAATATTAAAAGTTTCATGAGAATTAGAATGAAAAAAAAATTATTATTAAGTTTTTTTCCCCCATCGCCTTTCTTTTTGTTGTGGATGCTCGAAATCACAACCAGGAGATGACTTCATTCGTACCCAACCCTGACATGGATGACTCTTGACAATTTTATTTATTAAAAAAAATTGATAAGAATAAAGGCTTCTTTGATTGTGATTCTCCACAGAAAGAAGAGATGCAGTTTGTTGTTAGAACTTCCAAAATAAATAATTGTCGTATTACATTAAATGGTTTCTAATAACAATTAGCTTTGTAAGAATATCAGTGTGCTTAATTGTTTATTATTCATTCAAAAAGACAAGTGGTAATTAGAAAATGATTTAGGCTGAGTTTTACGGGCACTCAGCTGTAAAGATTACAGGGCTATTAATGTAACCGAAAATATTAAAATATTTAAAGCAAAAATTACTCAAAACTTCGAAACTTTACTGTAACTTCGAAATTCTCAAAAAGATTTAGAACATACCAAATTAAAAACATTTATTATAAAAAAAACCCTCCATCTATATTTATTTCCCCATTCTTTTTTTCATGTGAAGACTCCTTAACATGCATGATGATTTTGCTTTCCGATCACAGTTTCCTCCTGAAATACTTTAAGCGTACTTAATGTTCTTTTGGCACGTACACTATGTGATCAAAGTTTCCAGACACATGTACTTTTGCACAGCAATCATGATTTGACGAAAATTACTATGACTTTCAAACTCCCTTTGTTTTTATTACGGCCTCCACTCTCCGAAGAAGACTTTCAACCAGATTTTGGTAGATAGCTTAAGCAGTTTTTTCCATTCTCGTTCACTCACATCTTAGGTGATGCGGTCTAATCCATTCCTGCACACTTTGCTTTCTAAAAAGGAACACTTTTATGTTGGTACAGGAATGATCCAATCCCAAACGGTTGCTATAATATTGGTTATGCAGAATTGTCCAAAATTGTGGACGTCATAGTAACTTCTACTGGTACAAGTTAAACCATTTTAATACTATAAAAACGAGCCCTACATTAAGACACCTTCCTCCTTCGAACTTCACAGCGGAAATAAAGTAATTAGGCATGAAACATTCTCCTGATTTAAACTCGACCATCTGATTGTGTACATAGATTCGTCACTCCATAAGATATGTTTTCATTTTTCCATGGTCCAGTTTCCTTAAGCTCTACACAATTCTAAAGGACTCTTCGCGTTGATTCTGCTTGTGCGGGCTTTATGAGCACCAGTACGGCATAGAAACCAAGAGCCTTTACTTTCCATCAAATGTTAATTATACTGGCGGTGTGTGGAGTAGCATTTCAGAATTCTGTAGCCATTTATTTAGTAATAATATACAGGGTGAGCACAAAGTCTTTGCCTGATAAAGAAAATTAATAAAAAAAATTGTCCGATAGATGCATGCGGTTTTTTTTAATAATGATCCCCATTTCAAAAAAGTACTCTTCAGCATGTGCACCTTTCGTAGCTCTGAGAACATCTAGGTGATATTCAATTTCTCGCCACGTATTCGCCAGAATATCTTCTGTTACCGTCAATATCGCATCCGTTATGCTTGCATCTAATGTGTTCACATCAGGGACCAGTGTAGCAAACATTTATCTTTAACATATCCCCACAGGAACAGCCTACATTTCAATTTGCATCACAGTCGTTTCATTAGATTGGGCTCTAAAGAGCTCTGAGTAGGCGAACTTATTTTATAACAACCCTGTATAAAATTAGCTTGGGCACAAGTTATACTTTTAATTTTTGAATTATATTATTAAAAAAACATAAACAATTGTTAAAATCCATAAAATATTAACTATTCAAGCGATATATCAACGGTTTGAGCCCGTTTTGACAAAATAAAGATTATTATTCATCGCTATCCCTACAGGAACTTGAAGTCCCCCGTTTCCCTTGAAGGTCTTGTTCCTCTCGAAGGTTTCTTTGGTAAAGCTAACAGATTCAGAACTTCTTCTGGAAAATTGCTGGCATGTTTTTTAGGTAGCTTTTCGAGGCTTGAAATTATAGGATCAGAAGAAAGAAGTAAAATATGTAGTAGATCCTCGTTTGTGTCCAGGGTATTTTTTTCCCCGGGAAAAAAAACAGTACTCACACACCCAATACTAAAGTGTGAGATTATATTTTATATACTAAAATATTTTAAAACTGCTTATGGATTAAAATTTGCGCATATAGTTAAGAGTTATTACTTAAATTCAGCATAAAAATATATTACGTATAGTTGTATTAAATTTAGTATAATTTTCGTTTAGAGAGCTCTTGGCATAGAGAGTTAATTTTTTGCGTGTATATTATTATTCCTAAAGCATCATAGTGATAATTTGTGTTTGAATTTTTGTGAAGACTTGCGGAGATTTTTTTAACGGTTGTTGAAATCTCACGCTTTATTTAAAATTCCTTTATTCTATCTTGTTTATGAAGGTATATTATTTTCCGCTTATTTTTTTAATAAATATATAAATGGCATATACCAAAATAGTCTACTTACCACCAGTATTCATCTCCGTATTGTGAAAACCTTGTATTTTACGCGAGACGTTTATAGCACGGGATGCAAAATACCTAAATTTTTAATATGACGAAGTTAGAATGTTTCAATTTCAAGAGCATCGTGTTTGCGGACAAAAAAAACACTTGCCTGGGCACGCCCTGACAAAACATATAGTAAAAGAGAATTGCTAATACTACCCAAATCTAAAAGCGATGTTAGCATTCGTATTTTAACAACTTTGTTTTTTGGCTTTTGATCAGCTATTTTGAATTTTGTGCCACTCTGCAAATGTCCAAACGATAGGCTCTTTCTTATCATACACGGGACAGCATGTCCACATGGGTAGCTTCAATGGTGGCAACAATTAGCCGTCATAACTAACTAGCTTAACATGTTTTGTGGCATAGATGGAACATAAACAGCGTCCTTCCTAAAATCACAGGCAGTAAGGTCAAGAGACCTGGGTGGCGAACTTCGAAAGGCTGATCGTTGGCAATAGCACGACCAATCAAGCGGTGAATGAGATGTTCATTCATCCGGACTACATTGTAATAATAGGTGGTGTATCTCTTGTTGAAACAGGTAGTCTCTCGAGTCTTCATCTAATTGCTGATTTGGAAACTCTCCAGCATGTCTCGGTAGGCCATAATTTCTGTTTCGCCCTTAACATAGTATGATCACGGAATAACTAATACATGGAAACGAAACTTCCCTAGTTTCAGTGATATACCGTTGAATGGCCCAAAATCGCCAAACCCCTAGCGGATGGACTGAAACTCTTTCGTCCGTTGAAAGAAGCGTTTTACCACTGATTAGTTATTATTTTTTTAAGAATTCTTTTTCTCAAGGAGTAAAAAAAAGATGGAGGCTATTCAAAGTTCGGACTTCATACCTTGCTCTGTAACGGACTTCATACCTTCAGGAAATCAAAGTTCGGCAATAATTGTTCACATCATTATAGTAAACTATGCATTTGAATAGTGTCAATATTAGCTAAATAATGAAATATTATAAAGCAAAAGTAAGAAATGAAGTAACGTGTGAGCTTCGTCCAAGACGCAACTTAACTTAAAAAATACCTCGACTTCTAGTTAACGTATTAATGCCATGATTAATTAAAAGGTGATTATAAAGATTCAGTAATTCAATAAGCAATTTGTTTTAGATTAAAGTATTACACAAATAGAATGGCATTATTTTACTTTAATAAGTATAGAATGTATTGCCAAATGAGGGTGTTAGTTATATTAGATTTGATTTTAAATATTACACAGTCCTGATTTTATTATTATATCTTCATATTTGAAGGAGCATACTTCATAGCAATGCAGTATTCATTTATGGATTTTTTGAGAAATATGCTCACAGACATTTGAAATTTATATACAGCAGTCAATTATAGCATATTTTTTTTCATATTAGCTTTCTGCTCATGAATTTCACAAAATTCAGTTATTTAACGAGCAGTTTGTTTCAATTTAAAATTATAACTTCAAATTTATTATTATATACTCCAATTTGAAATAGCATATTCTAATTATATACCCTATTCTAAAATTTAAAATACATAGCTATTGGATTCATTATTGAAACACTTTTATAATTTCAAAAGTGAATGGAATATTTATTAGTTTTATTTTATTATCTATCACAATCAGAATTTTATTATTATAATTTCAAGTTTGAAGGAGTGTACTTTCAAATTGAAAAGGCTACATAGTATTTGTTTTTGTTTGAAAATTATATTGAATAGTAAGTAAAAAAATTTAATTGGAAAAAAATGAAATTGTAATCAGCAATAATAATTTTGTTCGAGCTCGTGAAATCCCAATGATATTCTTAATTTATATTGATGTTGAAATTATTTCTTATATAATTTGGAAATTTAATTTTTTTTTTGTTTTATTAAATGCAGCAAGTTATATTGACCAGTATGTACAAAAACTTTTTTGAAAATAATGGAATTTTAATCAACAATAATATTTTGTTTGATCTGAAAAAATATCAAAATTCTTAATAGTTTATACTGAACTTTAAATTGTTTCTTGTATAAAAACTTTTTTCGTTTATTAAATATAACAAATTATATTAACCAGTATGTAGGAAATTTTTTATTTGAAAACAATGAAATTGTGATTTGTCTGCATCAGTGATATTTTATTTAACCTTCTGAAATGGTAATAAAATTCTTAATTTATACTGATATTGAAATATGTTGTTTTTTTTTAATCTAAATAACCACATTTTAAAAGGAATTAATGACAAATATTAGAAACGGCATTTGAAATAGTTGAAATTAAACTGTATATTTACAAATTTTACTTTATTAAAATATTAATGGATTACTTTATATCTATTTTTTTGTAATAATTTATGAAGAATTTCCACTTAATCTATTAATATAATCTATACCTTTTTCTTTTAATTTAAATGAAAATAAATAATAAAAACTTAAATAAATAAATAAATAAATAAATAAATAAATAAATAAATAAAATTAAATTCCATAAATAAAATGACGGAAGGGATCCGAGAAGAGCCAGGCAAAAATATACTAAATAGGGAGGGAAATGTAACAGCCTGAGCTGAGATCGACGCATGCGGTCTTTTCAGCAACTGCGCTTCAGTCCATCCGCTAGAGCCGAGATCGGCGCCACAAGCTAGTATTAGTCAAAGGTAGAGTTTCGCTTCCATGTATTAGTTATTCCGTGGTATGATAGATTATAATATCATTTATAATTTGTTCTTTTTTTATAATTACCCTGTATATCCTCTCAATCGAAACTGTCAGATCTTGAATTCAACGAATGGAAGGAGAACGAGTTTATTTAAGCAGTTTTTCCTTAAATTACGTACTTCTCTTTCCGTTGCATTTGAGATTTCCGTGTAATCAAATATCGTTATGCTCTCGTATATTCTACCACTTTCCTATGTTTTACTATTGATCAAAATCAACACTGTAAATGGATTTGTGGTTTATAGAAGTTATATTTTCGACCAGTAATTTTCCAAAACGCATTACTGATCTTTGATCTAGTATATCATGCCATTACTATTTGGTTTGCAGAGCCATACAAACGTTTAAATTGCTATCGACATTTGACGGGAGTTATTGATTTGATTGACTGTCGTTATCGTCTGCTTCAGGTTGTATTGTTTATGTTAACGAACCATCGAAGCGAAATTTTAATGGAATCGAATGATACGGAAAATCAAAAAAAAAAAAAAAATGTTTGAATGTAGTTTGTGTTAACACGTATATGCTATAGTAATGTTTAATTTATGGTTTCTCCTATTTGGAAAGAAGAAAAAGATTCTTAATTTGGAATTGCGAGTTAAGAAGTAATCGCGTTAATCATCTTACTTCTCGAATGCCTTACCCTTCGAATGCTTCCAATTGTTTTCAGCAAAAATTGAGGGAATGGGAGATGCCACTCGTGAAGTCACGTGATCTAGGGTTTATTTAATGAACGATAAAAAGTTATGAAATGTAGCTTTTCCAAGAAAGGGCCTCACGTATTGTCAGAGAGAATTTTAGTTTCGCTGGAATGAGTTGGTCTTGTTAATATTCGTAATAACAGCTTCAAAGGCAGTTAGCGTAACCCTTTATGCGCACGTGTCGGTTTATGTTGTGAAATTCTTGCTGATGTCCTGTATTGCATATTACACGTTGACGAATCTAATTATAAGGCTTTTGTACTCCATTTGACTAGTTGTTAAGAGCAACATTTTGAGCTTGTCACCAGCTACAGGAAACCTCTTTTGAAAGTTCGTCGGTGGGAATTTGCATGTGTTTTATATGTGAGCAGAGCTGTTGGGGCGATTGGCTTTTTTGTTCAAGTAATTCAAAAAAAATTAGAGTAACGTTATCAAAAGTCAAAGTCGCGAGGTGTTGATCGTTTACCTGGAATTTCTCGCCATAAACCTGGATTCATCCATCCTAATCCCCGAGAGCCAAACCCTTTGAAGTCGTCAATAACGTCGCGAAGGCAAACTGTCAAAGCTGACACTGAAGGCTTTTCGGATTTCCTTCTCAAAATGCTTAAGAAGCACTGCGACTTCCCTCTATAAATAACGTAAGCAATTTGTTGACCAAAAGTTGAAACGCATTGAATTAGGAATAGAAAACAAAGACTCATCCATAATGAATCCAAATTCAGAAGAGGAGAAGAGGGAGGGGGTCTGAGTGCGTTTGTATTTTGCAGCAAGTTTCTAAATTGTCATTTCTGTTTAAGCGTTAGCAGTGTTTGACACGGAGCTTTTGTGTCACACTTTTATCTCGTGTGATGGGAAATGAGGCTTCGACCTGCCCCCGTCGCACGGAAATCATCAAGAGTTGATGGCGAAATTCCATTTGAGATGTGGAACCCATTAAAGATGGATTGAATGGTAGTGCTCATGCATCTCCAAAACTTCAGTCGGCTGATTTCGAAAACTTAGAAGGCACCACCGATGACGTCAGAGTGCAGAAAAGTTTTCCGTATGAGGCGGAAATAACTGCTCGACCCATATGGGAAGCAAATTATTGATGACGTTCTGATTTTGTTATGCAAGGTGCAATAACGGCTTCCATTTCTCCGAGAGATTTTTAGTGCTGGAAAGCAAATTATTTAGGTACGTCTACAGTCTACAGACTCCAAGTGCGACAATTAAGAAGAAATATTTGCACATGAAAAGGATTTAAATAAGGGTCTATGTTAAAAACTCGTTAATCAAATTTCTAACATATATGTGGTATTCTGAAGACTAGGTGTTCAATCTCTCAATAGATAATTAGGACGTTGCTATATCACACAGAGGCAAAAATAAATAATATACTGGGTGTTGATTTCATTACTAAAGTTTTTTTTTTCTGTTCTGGAAGCACTTTAGACACGCTTCGGAGAACAACCGCTCGCGACGTCGCCATATCTTTGCTGCTTGTGTCTGTAGTCAGTTGACTTCATGCATTATATACAACTCTCTGTACATGCTTCTTGGCGTTAGTTTCTGAATCAATTTTGAAATAGCCCTATGAAATACTCCAACGTTGCTAAATAATTGGAGGCACGACTTTGCGAACGTCTTTGAAACTTTAAGAAATTAAAAATAACTCCACTCGTTTTTTAATATGGCAGAAGAGATAAAATGTTTACATCGCATTAGTTGACTGAAAATATAAAAGGCTTATAATTAAAATATATATTAAAAATTATAGCTTTAAAATGCTTTCATGAGGGTAGGAGAGGGTCTACTGGGGACCGATGTCCGCATCCTGAAGATTCAATCTTCTCTCCAAAATTCGAAGATTTATAAGTGAAAACTGCAGTTTATACACAATCACGACAATAATATGTCCATCAGATAGCAACCATGACAACCACTAGCATTTGGAGCCATGGAAACTGCAAAGCGTTCGACAGCTGCTGAAGGGGGCCTGGTGGAGGATCTATGGCGATAGATGTAATCCCAAAGATGCTAGAATGGATTTAGGTCTGAGAAATTAGGACGCCAGGGAAGTATTTGGAAGTCTGGGCAATTCTGTCCGTATGACATGTCGAATTGTCCGGCTGGAATATCTCATCCTCCCGATAGAAGATAGTCTACATATAAAAGTGCACTTGATCCGCAACAATGGATAAATAACCAAATAAGTGCCTTTCAGCTGCATAAGTGGACCAGGACAATTCTAAGAAAACTTAACCCAGATCATACCACTGCTTTTGTTCTTCCAACAATGGTTGCAGGGTGATTCTTTTTTGGAGGTTTCCCACCGAATACGACAACGATGGAGCAGAAACTGTGACTTATCAGAGAAGCCAATCCTTTGCCAGTGGCGAGAAGTCCAATTCCTCTACTGTAAAAGAAATGGTAGCCATTTTTTCCGATGCGCCTTTGACAGCATGGATACCGTGACCATCCTTCTGCTTCGGAGGGATCGTTTCTTCCGGGATCTTCGAATTTTTTATAGGAGCTGTAGGTGGAGCACATTAATTTAGAGTAATCAAACACTCTAAATTGAAATCAATTTGTATTCATTCTTGAGGGATATTTGAGCAATTTGGTCTCTATTTGAGGGATATTAACTAACAAAAGTCGCTAAAGGATAAAAGCAAAAAAAGGAGGACTCTGGTTTATTTTTCATTACCGGTTAATATTGGACTATATTCACTTGCGTGTTTGTTTATACCAAAGGAATGCTAAACACATGCCAGAAAAATTAAAATATTGAGTTTTAATGGATTGCTCCTTTTTTTTTTTTAAATAGCTTCCCTGCAAAGTCGAGTGTCCAATAAAGGACTGACCCATTTTGAACGTAAATAATAAAAAAAAAAACTGTTTCAGATAAAAATGCGCTGCTTGCTGCATTGTTATTAGAAAAGCAATAAATTTTGAAAAATACATTTTGTTAAAAGTAGTTACGAATTTCGCCACAAGGAAGGTGCTGCAGTTTCAGTTAATAGTTCTTGAGTGAGTTCATGCTGCGAATATAGGCGTATTTGCAGTAAAAAAAGTGAGTTAACGTCCTTTTTCTGTAAGTGAAGAATATTGACATTTAATTTTTCAGATATAAGGTGCGATTAGAAATTTTAAAGGCGCTTGAAATATAAAAAAAAAATAATGATGATGCAACAGGACATAAAAAATTTAATCACAAACGTCGTGATTACAATACATACAGGGTGTCTCAAAATTCCTTGTACAAACTTTTAGGGGAGGTAGTATGGGTGGTACTAAGCAAAAAAGTTCATATGAACATGGGTCCGAATTTGAACGATAACTGAGATATGATCAGAAATAAAAATGCCGCCACCAAGATCTACATGTTAATAACTCAGGTTCCAGAACGCCTAGAATAATGAAATTTGGGGGAGTAATAGGGTACATAAAACTATGTATACTGTTAAAACTTGATCGCATTCAAACGAGTAGTTTCCGAGTTACGTATTCAAAATCGTAACAGTGCTCACATGCGAGTACTAATCAGCACGTGTTAAGATGTTGACTGCGTAACCCGGAAACTGCTTGTTGGAATTCGTTCAAATTTTAACGGCATACACGGTTTTTATGTACGCTATTATTCCCCCAAATTTCATTATTCTAGGCGTTCCGGAACCTGAGTTATTAACATGTTGATCTTGGTGGCGGCATTTTTATTTCTGTTCATATTTCAGTTACGTTCAAATTGGGACCCATGTTCATATGAACATTTTTGCTTAGAATCATCCATACTACCTCCCCTAAAAGTTTGTACCAGGAATTTTGAGACACCCTGTATACATTGAATAAATAATAACTAGTTGAATAAATAATAATGGTCAAAACTTTAACAGAAAAAATATTTTAAAAAATATGTCTGAGCAAAAATGATAAAGCCATAATGCAAAAATTGATCTCTGAAGTGAAGCAATGTCCATTTTAAGCCAACAGCTAGAATTAGGTAGTTATATAATTGGCTACATAATGTGTAAATTATTTATCTGATTAAATAACTATACTCTGTCCAACGAAAGAAAAACTGAGCTTGTCCAGTTAAATTTCCAATTTCAATTGTTAGCGATTGTTAATTTTATTTTGCAACAATGTCTAACAATTGAAATAGGAAATTTAATTAGACACGCCCAGTTTTTCTTTCATTGAACAGAGTATAAATCCAAGCAATGCCAAGAGGACAACATTTAAATGAATTTGAAAAGGGCCAGATAACTGTTCTACAATAAAGTAGCCATTCAGGAAGATCAATAGACGTTCTGACATGGACAATCTTTGAGACGTTCACAAATTCCCATTTGACAATTACCTCAAATAAGAAGAACTTAGTGACTTGACAAAAGGGTAATTATAAAACGAATGACAAGAGATAAAATATAAACTCGAGCTGTGGCACGTTGTGAACATATCCCTTTTGGGAGAACAACGTCGCCAATGTTATTCATGAAACAGAAAAATTTCTGTATATAAAGACGAGGTCATCCACCACTCATTCCTAGGCACAAACGACTAAAACTACTTTGGGCACGAAAAATGATGTCTCCGACCACACAATGGCAAAATGTGATTTGGAGCGATGAGAAAAAGTTTAAACTGGATGGCTCAGATGGATATAATTTCAATTGGCATGAGGAACTATACTCCAAACGCCAGCAAGGAGGAAACAATATAATTATATATGAAGTCTTTAGTTGGCACAAGGTAGCTCGCATTGTTCCACTCGAATTTTCGGTGGTTCCCAAGTGACCTCCCATGTCACATTATCTTAAATCTATAGAAAACGTTTGGGGTTGCTTAGCAAAAGCTGTTTATGCAAATGGACAGCAATTTACATCAATTGGAGAACTGAGGGCCCAAATCCCCCCAAAAAATCTGGGAAAATATCAACCTAAACTAGTTACAATGACGAAATCAATGCCAAATCGTGAATTCAAAGTTATTGAGAAAAATGGTGGCTTTATTGGATATTAGACAGCCTAGCTTTATCATTTTTGGCCAGGTGTATTTTTTTGGGTTTTTTTTTATCTGAGAAAGTTTTGACCGTTATTATTTAATCAATGCATATCTATTTTAATCACACGTTGTAGTTATATTTTTTTATGATTTGTTGCGTCGCCATTATTTTGTTTTTAACGTAGTGCAAGTGGTTTTATAATTTTTGGTCGAGCCTTAATTACAGACGATATTAAAATGCCAAACAGATAAGTACCTTTGCGTAGGATGTGAATGGATCTTGATTTATTCATTTACATATTTATTTATTATTTGCCGAAAAGGGTGTTTGTCTTAATCACTGCGCATAGCATAATAACAGAAGAGGAGAAATATTCACTTAATTTTATTTTAGTAAGAGAATAAGAAACGTTTTTTTAAAGTTTATCACGTCCATTTCACTTTTAGCTAATTTATAAAAAAATTGTATACATTATGCTTTGATTGCATATGTGTTGGGATTTGCCTATTCTTTTCAATTGAGGTACTCTCTATTGATATCTGTTTAAGATATTGGTAGCCTATTTCTAAATTGATAGTAATAACTAGCTGAGAGAGGGTTTAAGAGTGGAAATTATAAAAGCTGTTGTTTTTTTTTTTCATTAGGTGAAATGTTGATGAGTCAGTGATTGAACTGGATCCAAAATAAGTTGAGTGAGCAGTGCTAAAATGCTTAATCTTTTCGTCCCTCGCATGTTTAATGGCTTGTTTCACTAGCAAATGAGCTTTGCAACATTTCTATTTTTGCAAAAGGAGGTTGATGAAAGCTTGGAAGATCTGCGAAGGAGAAAAATAAAAAGTCTTCTCGGGTGTCTTCCACGTGAGATGTTTATTTGTGCGCTAGATTCTATGTATAGGCTACCGAATAGTTTTTAAACTGTTCGTAAATATAGAATCAATTTGGAGAAAATTGACGTGGCTAATCGACTTTTATCTCTTACCCAGTTCAAAAAAATTTAAATAGAAATTTTACTAATTGGTGAAATGAGGATATAATCATTATATAAAATTTGATTATATGTATGAAAATATCAGAAAAGTTTAGTTTAAAATTACCGTACTGGTTCCTTATAATACATTTAAAATTATTCTTGTTTATGACTTGAAAATTTTAAATAATTTATTACTCTAGAATATAATTCTATTGCGGAGTCATAAAGTTTGCATTTATTCAACTTTGTAACAAGGCACCACATTTATTCCATTGCCTTTTGCGCTTTTCGCTGAGTAGGAATTTGGAAACTTAATTTTAAAAATTAAGCTTTTATTTCTCGAGTTGAAATATGAGTTTATATAAATTACTTTCTATTAATCATAATGAGATAAAAAATTAAATTAAAATGATAATTAAAAATAATGATAATGGTTGAATGTCACTTTTGAAGTCCACAATATTCAGAACCTATTGTCCAACGAAAAATGAACTGGGCGTATTCAGTTAAGTTTCCGATTGCAATGTTAGAAAAATATAACAATAGAAATTGGAATTTTAATTTAATATGGCGCAGATCGTCCTTCTTTGAACGGATCATAATTTATAATTTCTAATAACAGAAAATGTTAACTTTTCATCAAAATACTGCAATTTTAATTATAAACCACATCTCCATTTAAAAATTTCTAAGTGGGAATTTTCGTTTAAATTCAGAATAAGTATATGGACGACATCGACAAATATACACATTTTTTTACACGAATGTGCGTTCATACTGATATGCAAAAACTTTGATGTATCAGACTATACAGGGTGAATACAAAAGTCTAAACCCCCCCCCC